>PVKM010004016.1:0-33161 GCA_004027735.1 Carollia perspicillata | reverse complement strand
TGTCTTTTCTATTTTTGGTCTTTGTCTTTCCAATGGTACCTCTGGAAAGAATGGAAGTGGAACTGAAAGAGTGGCAGTTATTGGACATTTTTTACCCCTAAGAGGATCCGTACAGGAATATTTGGGGATCCAAAGGTGACTAAGACGTGGTTCCTGTGGGGAGACAGGCATCCAACAGACCACTGTGGTAAATGCCAAAGTAGGTGCGTAAGCAGAGGACAATGTGAGATCTAATTCAGGCTCCGACATGTACTGCTTTTATCTCACTTAATCCCACAACTGTGCACGGTATGCACCTCTGCTCCCATCTTCCTGCGTAGGTAGCCTTGTTCCAGGGTGGGTGCCCTGTTGATACATGCTGGTGTTTGGAGTCAGCGGAGAGGTGGTATTTCAATCCTCGATGTCTGGCAGAGGGTGATGAAATACACTGAGCACTCTGTGTCTGGCTGGTGCAATCTTCTGTCTTCGAAGCGTCATGTCTCTGTACTGCAGCCAACAATAACAAGGCTGAGTCGAGGCGGTCAAAGTTTAGGCCAGGGTCACAGGTAGGCCAAGGCTCCCAGGAGTGAGGAAGTGATTTCAAGATGTCTATCTAAATGATACAGTGCCAATGATAGTTTTGTGGAACTGAGAGGAAGAGATTAGCTAAACAGGGAACACAGTTATATTTATTTTCTGTACCAACAAATTCCTTCTGCTGCTCTTTATAATTTGGTGAAGTTCATTTTTGGAGACACTTCAAGTCTTCCTCTCTTGTGTGATATTTCTTCTGTACTTTTACTGAGCAAGCCAACTGAAAGGTAAACCTAGGGAAATATCATTTTTGTGATTAAATAATTCTTGTCTGTCTTTAGCTATATTCTACTATGTCTTCTATTAAAAAAGCTCTCTAGCCCTGGCTGGGTATATCAGTTGGTTAGAGCATTTTCTCGATATGCTAAGGTTGCAGGTTTGATCCCCAGTCAGGGCACATACAAGAATCAACCAATGAATGCATAAATAAGTGGAACAAAAGTCAATGTCTCTCTCTGTCTTTGTCTCTCTCTAAAAGAAAAGAAAACAAAACAAAAAATCTCTCTAAGTTGTTGGGCTTCAGATATGATCATAAGTAAGATCTCTTAAAGAAGCTCTGTTGTTATACTTTCCTCTTCTCGGTGTGTGACTTTTCCTCATTGTTAATACAATGATGAAGAGGAATCTTTTTACCCACTTCAAGTAACATTCAGCGTTGGTAGGAAATATAGAGTTATCCTCTACCCCAGTTTTTGTCCTGGAGAGCTGATATGCTAGAGGGCTAACACAGCAAAGAGAAGGTTCCTTTGCTTCCTTGCATCAGCTGAGCCTTCACCACTCTAGCCATAGAACAAATCCATCTCCTCAGACCCTGAGATGTGGTCTGACAGAGATTTGAGCAACTTCCATTTTACTCTGTTGTAAGTAGTGCCAGGCACCACTAGCCTCACTCTTTGGATATCTGATTGATTTCCAGGACTTATGCTATCAAACTTAAATCAGTTAGTAATTTTAATTATACTTGTAATAAATGTAATTAATTATGTCATTTTCATGCTCAAGACTTATTCCACTATAATTGCATTATGATATTAGGACATTTTGAATGCTTACCAACCAAAAGCCAGCAGTCAGGAATAAAGCCCTCCCTTTGCCCTTGCTGGGGTATCTGAGTCACAAACAATGCAGATAAATAGATTGTGTGGCTTAGTCATTTGGGCAGCATTCCCTAGAGTGTGTGGTTGGTCTGACTCAGCACTGTGGGTGGTGGGAAATGCATGCCACCTCCTCAGGTCCTCCTTGTTGCCCAGCTTCGGCAGGCAGCACATGTTTAAGATTTGGGGTCACAAGCCTACTGTTAATTAAGTCCCTGTGCTCAATTCCTCTTTTGCCCTATATCTCTTGGCCCTCCAGTCCCTGCTTCCCCCTTATCCCCCTCCTCCCAACACACACAAAGGACAAATGCTCTGGGAAACTCCTGATGTTTACCTGTTCAGAGAGAAAACATAGTGCCTAACATATCCTGCTAATTTTATTTTTGGAATGTTTTTTGTGAGGCTTGACTCACAGTGTTGATACCTGTACAACATTGGTTACATCAACATTAAATAAAACTAATGAATTCACTCAAAATGTGGGATAATAGCTTGTGACAGACATTTGAGGAGTATCATTCTTCTATACTCATTTTGTCTTAGGCCATTTTTGGTAGTCTGTTTAAATCAGCCAACTTAATTTACTATTGTCTTGGTGTAAACTCTCTGAATACAAATTAGTATCTGCTGTCTTCGAGGATATGGAATGTAATGCATTTAACTGGGTTATCTTACTTTTAAAATACTGGGACTTGTCTAATTACTTGTAGGAAAAAAACCCAATTATGGGATATGGAAGGGTAATAGCTTGAGATTTTTTCTTGGCCAATTGTCTATCCCTGCTTTTATTATTAGTCTGTCTCTATTGGCAAGTCTAATATCTGGTGATGGGGATGATGATGACAATTTTCAAACATACATGATGAGCCTTGGCAGGGCTGACTCAGTGGATTGAGTGCTGGCTTAGGAACCAAAAGGCTGACCATTTGATTCCCTGTCAAGGCACATGCCTGGATTGTGGGCCAGGTTCCCAGCTGGGAGTGTGTGAGAGGCAACCGATTGACGTGTCTCTCACACGTCAATGTTTCTCTCTTTCTCCCTCCCTTCCCTTATCTCTAAAAATAAATAGTCTTTTAAAAAACACACAAAAACACAGTAGTATAATGAGCTCCATGTAGCCAACATTTGTCAAGATCTTGTCACACTTGATTCATCTATCACTCCATTGTTTTTGCTAAAGTATTCAATGCAGAAACAAGATTTCATGTTTTCCATGCGTTTTTAAAAAGGGACTTTAAAAATAATTACAGTGCTATTATACCTTCAACAAACAATAATTTCTTAATATCATATAATACCCAGCCCATACAAAAATTTTCCTAACATTTTCAATTTTTTAAAATAATTCTTTTGTTTGAATCAAGATTCAGCCATGGTCCACAAATGTTTATTTATTGATACTGTTTTATTGAAAATATGGATTACAGTTTTTGTTCTTGGAATAAAAATTACTTAATAGCAGGTAATTCTGGAAAAATTTATAAGCGTACCATACATTTTTATCCTCACATCTTACATAAGTGTGTAAAAGACAAAGATTTGTTTATTTTGCTTGTTTGTTTGAAAGCCACAAGATTTGTCGTCTGTATATTTAAGTTCAATATCATGAAAACTTAGTTCAGGCACTTTGGAGAACAATTTGATAATTTGTATCAAAATTGAAGGCCTATTATACTGTAACTCCACAATTCCATTTCTTCTAAGATATTGAACCTACCCAAATTCTCAGCACGTAGGAGACATGTTACAAGTGTATACAAACAGTGAAAGTTAGGAGAACTGAGTCACTTATCAGGAGGAATATTAATATGTAAGCTAGTTTACTTATATTATACAGCTGTCAAAATGAATTAATTAGATTTACATGAAGAAAACAGAAGTAGACAAATCCCAAACAATGTTGAGAGAAAAGAAAATGTAGTATAATTACATTTATTTAAAATTTAGTGCCATAATAGATACTATATGTTCGTATGGATATATGTAGATAAGTATAAAATATATGTGAAAATGACATATACTAATATATCTTCTAAAAGGAGAAAAGGTTGGGAGGTAGATTTTAACTGTGTATAATTTTTTTTCTTTAAAAAATATCTGGCCCTGATTGGAGTAGCTCAGTGGGGTGGTCATCGTCCTGCAAACTGAAAGGTCACTGGCTTGATTCCCAAATAGGGCACATACCTGGGCTACAGGCCAGGTCCCCGGTTGGGTATACGTGAGAGGCAACAGATCAATGTTTCTCTCCCTCTCTTTCTCCCTCCCTTACTCTTTCTCTAAAAGTAAATAATTAAAATCTTTATAAAAAATCTGAAAGAAATATGACAATAGGTATCTTTTCTTTGTTGAATTCATTTTTTGGTTAACCTTGTATTTTAAACATAAAAATTTAAAAAGATAACAAATAAAATATCAGTAATTATTCAGGTAGAGTCTTTAGTCTGATGAATGGAACTAATTTTATATGAACAGAAAATAGGTTCGTTCTTGGGGGTTGATTGATGGTTACCTGCTCAAAAACACATCTCCATTCAGCCTGACTAGTGACTGAAATTTAAACTTAAACCTACAGAGAAAAGAATTTGTTAATAGAAATATATTACATCTTAGAGCTTGTTTCTTAACCTCAGTAGTACTGACATTCTGTGCTGAATAATTCTATGTCATGGGGAGCAGTCCTATGCATTGGAAGATGTTTGGCAGTATCCTTGTCCTCTACCTACCAGATGACAGTAGCACACCACTAATGTGACAACCAAAGTGTCTTCAGATATTGCCAAATGTCCCCTGGAGGGGGACAAAAACCTTCCTCTCTCCTCCCTCCTTCTAGTCATTTGTGAACCACTGCTGTTGGAGAATAATGCATTAATTATTGGTACCCAATATCATTAGCATAATTTGTTTTAGTTTTCTAGCAAACAGGCCCTTGGAAGAGCAGAAATCGATTTCTGCAGGTTTTGGTGGCTGGTTTGGAGAAGTGCAAGGTAGGGCAGGTGGATAACAGGGTTAGCAGAGAACCCTGGATGGTTCTTAGGAAACCTGTGTTCTTTAGGAAAGGTAGAGGCTAGACAAGAGCATCTTCCTTCAACTTTCACCTCATAATCCAATGAAATGCACTGTTTTAGAGGGACTTTTTTACTTTAAAGGGGATCAGAGACCTGCATATTCCCATGTGCTCTGACTTCTGAAAGAACATGACTTAGTGTTCAATTCTGGCCAATGGTGAGTCAGCATGATGGAGTGGTTCTGGCAGGGAAGGAGGAAGGTAGGTCAGGTCAGGCAAATGGTTTTAACAGCATTGTGAAGTAATGTGTGGGAAGGGAGTGATTTAATCCCCAAATCACAGAAAAGAAGGCCCCCATCCTAAGAAAGCAGCTAGGAAGTTCATAAAACGTAGTTTCTGTTATTTTTCAGATTGTTTTTATTTTCATGGAGCAGTAACAAGAGTGCCTGATATGCCCTGTGCCCTATCCCTTTTTTCTGTGAAATTCATTTCTCTAAACATCACTAGTATAAGTAGCTTTTAATTCTTTCTGTCCCTAGAACTAACCAGCAGCTGGGGATCTTGTGATTTAGCTCTCTCAGTTCTAGACCTGTCAGCAGTTTAGAAGAGTACCTGCATCTGAGAACTGTGGAGGTTCGAAGAGACTGGGTGAGAGCGAAAATCTAAGGATTCTTTGAGAGTGAGAAGGTAATAGGCTCTGAGGGTAGAATAGTCGAACCAAGAATGTGTCTCCTACATCCCCTACATGTTTAGAGAAGTTCTATTTACTGTTGGGAATTTGATGACATCTCATCAAGTACCCATCAGATTCAAAATCCAGCTGGTCATTTTATTTTTAAAGATTAGATTTGTTTTTAGAGAGGGGAAGGGAGGGAGAAAGAGAGGGTGGAAACATCAATGTGTGGTTGCCTCTTATGTGCCCACATATTGTACAATTAGTCTAATTAGTACTACTGAGGACCCGGTTTGCAACCCAGGCATGTACCTAGACTGGGAATTGAACCTGCAACCCTTTGGTTGGCAGCTCGCACTCAATCCACTGAGGCATACCAGCCAGGGCTTTGCTTTTTTTTTTTTTTAAGATTTTATTTATTTACTTTTAGAGAGAGTAAGGGAGGGAGAAAGAGAATAAGAGGAACACTGATGTGTGAGAGATACATCGATGTGTTGTCTTTTGCATGCCTACAGCCAGGCACTTTGCCCACAACCTAGGCGTGTGCCCTACACTGGGAATTGAACCAGTGACCTTTTAGTTCCCAGGCTGGTGCTCAATTCACTGAGCCCCACCAGCCGGGGCCAGCTATTTTAGAAATGTTCCCCAAATCAACCTCCCTACCCATGCACCTCTTCTGGGAACCATACCCCCCAGAAAAAACACCAGTCAAGATTATAGAGCTTCCTTACTTTGTTTCTACCTTACAGATAAGAACCTAGCAATAAGAATCATAATCACCACAATTTGTTAAACACTGACTCCACTGTGCAAAATTATTTATCCGTATTTTGCTATGTATAATGTGCTCCTGTGTATAATGTGCACCCACGTTTTGGGCCCGAACTTTCAGGAAAAAAACCTTTTGTTTTAATTTTTTTATTCAGTGTTTATTTATATTTAGAAGTAAAACCAATTATCATATTCAGGGTATTGTTTTGCGTATGGATATCGTTATTGCTCTCTAGAGCAATACATAAGCATAAATAAAAACACATAACACATAAGCATAAATAAAAAAATTAAAAACATTTATATAAGTAGGAAATCAGTACTACCCATGGATAATGTGCATCTTTATTTTTCCCTCAAAAATTTGGGGCAAAAATTGTGCATTATACATGGCAAAATACAGTACATGAGGAAGGTCTTGTTAATACTCATTTTACTGATAAGGAAGATACAGATGAAGAAAGTCAAGTAACTTGCTTCAGATCATTTTGCTAGTCAAAGGCAGCCTGAAAAGGAATCCAAATTTGTCTTTTTTTTTTAACTTAAAATCCCATGCCACCCCTCCCTATCCTAAGCCATGCTTTCCTTGCCAGCTCCTCTGGTCACTGCTTTCTCCTTCTCCCTTTGAAGGTTGAGGTGACTCTTCCACAAGTGGCACCATCTCTGTTGAGTGGTGGCTTTGTCACATACTAAGAAACATGTAACATTTCAATCTCAAATTACCAACAGACTTTTTGAAGAAGCCATTGTAGTATGAACATTTAGCATTATAATCAAAGGTACCATATGTAAATGTCAAACCATAAGGTTAACGTTTTAATTGAATTGACAGCTCATTTTACAGTAGAGTTTTATGGGTACTTCTATGTTGTGGGATTTCTTGTTTAATCAAATTGGTTATGTCTAAATCAACGAAGTTAATGCAGGCTGTCAGTCTAGATATGGGTCAAAAGTATTTTGAGTGGTGTGTTAAAATGTTAGTTGGTAAAATGAAACTCTGCCTGTTATTCTCAATGTCTCTCTTCCTCCCTCCCTCCCTCCTTCCCTTCCTCTTTCCCCTCCCTCCCACCCTTCTTTCCTTCTTTTTTTTTTAACCTCACCTGAAGACATTTATTTTACTGCTTTTAGAGACGAAGGGAGAGAGAGAGAAACATTGATGCAAAAGAGAAGCATTGATAGGTTGCCTCCCTCCCATATGCGTCAGGACCTGGAATCTTATGCACCCTGACCAGGGATACACACCTGGACAGGGGCCCAAACCCACAAACTAGATATGTGCCCTGACCAGGATCCAGGTGCAACCCTTCGGTTAGGAGATGGTACTCCAGCCAACGAAACCACATTGGCCAGGGCAATGCCTGTTGGTTTCTCTGAAATTCTGGTGACAACTGATTACAGTGTCCACAGTTCTACCCCACTTACGGTTCAAAATAAGTATAAACATGGTTAATTCCTTCATTAGTATTTATACCTGCGATTAAAATCCTCCTATTTTTAATCAGCATTGATTAGTTTATGAGTTTCTGGGAACTACTGGGAATAAATTTAATAAGGAATGGTATTTGAAAAAGAAGGTAGCCCCAACTGGTGTGGCTTAGTGGATTGAGCACTAACCTGTGGATCAAAAGGTTGCAGGTTCAGTGTGCAATAAGGGCACATGCCTGGGTTGCAGGCCAGGTCCCCAGCTGGTGGCCCGTGAAAGGCAGCCAATTGATATTTCTCTCTTTCTCTTTGTCCCTCCTTTCTCCACTCTCTAAAAAATTAAATAAATAAAATATTAAATAAAAGATAAAATTAAAAAAATTTTGAGAAAGGGGTAGATTTTTTCAAGAGAATAATAGTATATTTCTAGTACTTTGAGGTTAGAATTTTTAGTCTTGAGAACTGAAAGAGACATTAAAGAAAATTACTCAGGATAAAAAAGGGGAAAATTATTCTATTACAAATATATAAATAATGTAGAAAACTGGAAAGTAGGCGGTATCTTTATTTTAGTAAAGCTTTTGATTTTATTCTGATCCCATATAACAGGGTCAGTAATTCCATCCTACCTGTTACCTCTTCTATGACCCTGGCAGACATCACTGGTTGGTAAAGTCGTCACTGAACTGGTATGTGGCTTCAAACGTTTTCCTTAACACAATCCTGCAGGTAGCTGCTCACTACAAACTAATGTGGAGTTGGCCTTCCTGATGAAACCTTGTCACCACCCCTATCTGGAGAACAGATAGGGCTCTCATGCTTTGTGCCAGAGGATCACTTACCAAAAGGAAGGAAACCTGTTGAGTGATTGGGTTTTGGCATAGGTTTGGTTTTATTGTTTGAGATTGTATGGATAGCTCTGACATAATTGGAAGTGCAGTTTGTTTATTGAATGCTCTTACATTAGTCAGGGCTTTAAACTACCTAGGAAATAGGAATAGAGTTTAAAGTAATCTTGATGATTTTGATAAATGAGCTATTAGAGATGACATTCAAGATCTATTACCCAAGGAGGATGCTCTGAAATAGGGTAGAATAGCCAGGCTTGATTATGTAGGAAAGGGCTTGCCACAGAAGGCCATACAGAGTTTTAGACAATCAGACAGTGGAAAAAGCAAGGCAAAGCGTAGAACCTAAAATGATGCTGCAGTACATAGCAAAACCAGTATGTTCAACTATGCACTGGTGAACTGTTTTGAATCACTGACTCTGGTCCCTTCCATGGGTTACTTACTGACTGTCTTCTGTGTGTGTAGGTTATGTGCTGAACCGTGCATACTGTATAACTCATATAGCTTGGTTAAGAAGATACCACCAATATCTATATATCTGCATGGCAACAGAGAACTAGGCAATGTTAATGTTATTGGATTCTACAAACATCTACATTTAATTAATTTAAGAAGCAAATACAAAAGTGTGATATGAAAGGAGATCTTTTTAGGGGGAGGACATCAGAGAGGATGTGTTAGTGTTGAACTGGGCAGGTGGAGTTAGATGGGATTAACTAATGTGCAGCAATTTCTAAACTGGGAAAATGAGGGAGTAGCTTAATTAGCAAAGGACTTATTCCATAGAAGGGATGAGGCATAGAAATAAGGTTGACTAAGGGGGCAAGATTAGGTTATGAAGGGCCTCAAGAGTGAAGCAGTTTTTAGGTGTGATGTAAAGACATTGATAAGCTTAGGTTTACTATAATTCTGCAAAAAAGGTTCATGTAGTGATAAACAAGATCTGTGAAAGTTGACTGTTTAGAAAAATACCAAAGAATGACTCGTAATTAAAGTTGGCTAATTATTAGGAGAAAGTTTTTCCTCCATTTTCATAAAAGATGGAACAAAAAAATAGGTTAAATTGAAGTAAGAGAATTAAGTTCTATGTAAGAAAACTTCTTGTTAGCAAAAATGATCGAAAAATGACCAGCCTGGTAGGTGAATTACATAAGGTTTTTTCAAGTAGGATAGACAGTAGGAGAACTTGGGGAGAGGTATGAATCATATAATAGCTCTTTTCATTTTTTAGCAGTACCTTTCCATCTTGTTTCTAATAAATTTCCTATAAAATTTGAAGTGTCTGTTTCAGTGTTTAATCTGTCTCCATGTAGTGATTGTCTCTTAAGAGAGGTATCTGCTTGTCGGCCAAGGTTTCTGTAGGCAGAGAAAGCAAAAAAGATCTTCCTCAGTTCTTTATTCTGCCAGCAAGTAGCAACAGCCTTTCAAGATGTCTTCATGTTTTCTCCTTTCTCTGACAGGTGTTGTCATGGCATTTCTCAGTTTTCTGTTTTCCTGATGATGCTCTCAGGCAGCATTTTTGGGGGGTATATTTATTTTTAGAGAGAGGGGAAAGGAGGAAGAAAGAGAAACATTGATGTGAGAAAGAAACATTGACTGGTTGCCTCTCGCATGTGCCCCAACCAGGAACTGAACCTGAAACCCAGGTGTATGCCCTGGACCAGAATTGAGCCAGTGACCTTTAACTTTGGGACGATGCCCAACCAATTGAGCCACACTGGTCAGGGTAGCAGCATAAGTTTTTGAATGAACAAGAAGGTGAGCCTTGGCTGGTGTGCATTGAGTGCTGGCCTGTGAACCAAAAGGTCAGTCAGGGCATATGTCTGGGTTGCTGGTCAGGTCCCTGGTTGGGGGCAAGCGAGAGGTAACTGATAGATGTTTCTCTCCCTCTCTTTTTCCCTCCCTTCCCCTCTCTTAAAAAAAAAAAAAAAGAAGAAGAAGGTGAGGAGCCAGGGCACCAAAGCATGCTTTGTACATAGAAGGCTGCGGAGATGAGGGCAGATAGTAGTGGTGCTATTTGGTGAAAACATGCCCTTGCAGTATCAGGGAAAGGAGAAGGCCCATTTGACTTGTGATTAGAGTCCTTTTCTTAGGTTGGGGTGAGAAGAAGCTGGTGATGTCTGGATGTCTTGGGAGTGGGCAAAACCCTTAAGCAGGGACTTAGCCCTTTGTGTGCCAACAACCTCAGACAGTGTGATGGAAGCTCTACTTTACCACTGCACTAACTTTTCCAGGTCCTGGCTTGGTTTCCCTGCTTCTCTTCCTCAAAGCTGTTTTCCCCGAAGCTTAGGCTGCTAGAGAAGAATTTTAATTCCCTGAAGTCCTATCTAATTTTCTGAAGGTTCCTTAGGGAGCAGAACCGGTAGATCCCGTATGTCTCCTGTACCTTCTGGGGACACTTGGTGCACAAGAGGAAAGAATGTGATGTAGTCTGCTTTTCTGTTAGAGCCTTTACCCTGTCTGCTTTGACATTTCTCTCTGTAGTTGATTGGTCCTGCCTCCATGCTTCTCTGGGGCTAAATGCTGGGCAGCCCACACCTGCTCATTTCACCTGGGAAGTCAGATTGGACCATGGGACTGGAGAGTGCAGGGAACACTACTGACAAACTTGGCAGGTGGGATAATTTGATCCTTTTACTTTTGAAAATCTGGGAAAATGCACTGTATGCAGAGGATGGAAACTTGGAGAAATGTTTGCTCCAGGTCTTTTCAAAAAGTTTAAGCACTTTGGAGATAGTGCATATGCATAGCAAGTAACACCTTTCTTCAAGTTAGAAAACAGTGGTGTCTGGGCAGTGCTACCCCTTTGCAACCAGTGGCATTCACTTGGTTTAAACAGAGGGCAAACTAATAATGAATTCCAGAGACCATCCCTCTGGCTTTGTGTAATTAGTAGCATTCAGCTGCTTGGTAGACTGTATAAAGTACTTAAAGTTTTGCAAAGAGTAAGTGTATGTTGCATTTTTCCAAGTGTGGTAAGCTTTTTGTTTAAGTTTGTATCTGTTAGTGTATCATGCATACATATCCCTTCCTCTTTTTGCTTCTGCAGTGAAGTGGCACAGAGGTACTCAAATGAATGAACATCCTCATTTTCAATGACTCATGTGTTCAAATGAAGTTTACTTGCCCGTCAGTGGTAAACCCACATGAGCCCTCCACAATGGAAATCAAGTGTGTGGTTCCATAGGCATGGTGAAACCTCAGCCTGTGAGAGTGTCATCCTGCATTCTGTATGATAAGCATGAACCCAAGATTGTTAATCAGTGAGGCATTTGTATAAGTATATGTATGTAAGAAAGAGAGAGAAAAACAGGTATTTTGTAATCGATTAAAAGAACTAATATCCTCTTCCTTTTTTTCTTTTTGGGTTAAAAAATGGGGGGAGGGCATTGCCCCATAGGAATGCCACACACTGTGCCCTTTAGTTCTTTTGGCCTTCTTTTGTCTGGGGAGCTCCTTATTTCACCATGCATTTTAAATGAGAGCCTTGGTGGGTATAGTAGTCTTGGTTGCAGTCCTTTGCTTTTCATTACTTGGGATATTTCTTGCCATTCCCTTCTGACTTACAGTGTTTCTGTTGAGTAATCAACTGATGCCTTTTTGGGGCTCTCTTGTATGTTACTAGCTGTTTCTCCCTTGTGTCCTTTAAAATTCTCTCTTTGTCTTTAAATTTTGCCATTTTATGATGATGTGTCTTGGAATGGGCCTCTTTGTGGACCCATTGATTGAGACCCTCTGTGCTTCCTGGACTTGTGTGACTTTTTCTCTGAGCAATCTAGGAATGTTTTCTGTCATAAGTTTTTCAAACAGGTTTTCTATGCCTTGCTTCTCTTCTCCTTCTGGTATTTCTATGATATGGATATTATTATGTTTCATGTTGTCCTGCAGCTCCTTTAAACCGTTTTCATTCTTTTTGAGTCTTTTTTTCATTTTGTTGCTGTGTCTGGGAATTTTTTTTCTGCCTTGTCCTTCATCTCACTGATTTGATCCTCTGCTTCATCTAGCCTGATTTTGATACCTTCTACTGTGTTCTTCAATTCAGAAATTGTATTCTTCATTTCCTCCTGGCTCTTATTGATAGTTTCTATGTCGTTTTTCATGCTGATGTAGTTCACAGTAAGTTCATTGTAGCTCCCCTGTGTTCTTCATTGTTCTTACTGAACTAATTGTGCTTCCTCATAACCATTGTTTTGAACTCAGTGTCTGATAGTTTATTTGCCTATATTTCATTTAGCACTCTTCCTGGGGATTCCTCCTTTCCTTTCAATTGGGAGTTGTTTCTTTGTCTCCCCATTTAGGGGAGACTCTTCTTGTTTGTTTCTGCTTCTTAGATTGATGTGCTTTGACTCCCTGTCTTTGTGTTGTGAACTTCTACGGTAGGAGACCTGTGTGATTCAGTGGTGCAGTCTCCTTGATCTCCTGAACTTGATGTTCTTGGGATCCCCTTTATTCTATTTATGTTAGCTCTGTAGTAATTGATTTTGATTGTTGTTGGGTCATTCTTCTGTGGGTCCTTCCCTCCTGCTGGCTGGCTGAGTCCCTCTGCCCACCACACCTTATATGCTATTGTGCTACTATAACAAAACCACACAGCCCAGGAAACAAACCACATCTGCAAAAATAACCCCCACACACAATCAAAGTATCAACAGCAAATGATCCAGTATTAATAAGGGTGTGAAGAGATTAGGACTATTATAAGAAAGGAGAAATGAATATGAGATAACCTACTGACAGAAAAATGATTTTGAGAGGATAGAGAGAAGAGCAGTAATAAAAGTAGGGAATCAAGGAAAGACAAAGAGAGAAAGAAATTGAAATTGCCATTGTAAATTGAAAGGAATGAAGAATATGAAATGGAGCGAGAGAATGGAAGCATATAGTGTTAAATTTAAATAGAAATTTTAAAAAATGTATATATAGTGAGAGAGAGAAAGAAAAAGGAAATAAATAAGTAAATAAATTTTAAAAATAGGAACCAAATTGAAGAAAAACATTCACCACAGCACTATCAACAACAAATGGGCTAATATTAATATAGGTGGGATGGGCATAAGGGGATAAAAAGAAAGAAAAGCTTAAGAGATGTCTAGAGGAAAGGGAAGAGATTTTGAGATGATAGAGAGAAAAGGAATATTTAGAATGAGGAATGAAAAGCATGCTAAGACTGGGAAAAATCAAAATTTGAGACAAAAAGAAAAAGCAGGAGGAAGGCAGAATAGAAGAAGAGGATAGAAGTAGGTAGAATGGAATAATGGAATGGAGGACCAAAACATGAGATTTGAAATAAACTATAATGTAAAATCTAGTGAGTTAATATGCACAAACTTGAAGGGCAAGAAATGAATGTTAAAACGCCACGCCGGAGAGAAAATATTGTAAATCTAGAAGATCACGGTGGAATTTGTCTCCGTAGCATCTAGTATTTACTACTGTTTTTCTCTCTGGATCTACCTCTGGTGATGTCAGATGGTATCCCACTCTGGCCTTAGGCAGCCTGTTGGAGACTATCAGGGATCTACAGTCTGTGGCTGACTCCTTCAGTTGTTAATCTAGTCAATCTGTAATCAGCAGTCAGGCTTAATCACCACAGGACGGGCAGAGTAATTCCTGCAGGCTGGGCTGTTGCTTCCCCTCGGCTGATGCCACTCTGAAGGGGTTGGCCTCTGCAGTATGGGGGAAGCTCAGCACCAGAAGGCTGGCAGCTGTTCCCTTTGTTCTATCCCCAGAGCCACCAGCCCCAGACTCTCTTCAAGCATATCTAGTCCACTCTGCCCTCCCTTTGCCAGCACCCAGTACAAGGCGCTGCAAATGAAATTTTGTGCTTTAGCCCTTTAAAAGGCTCTCCGTGACTCCAGCCATTTGTCCCTGACAGAGAGAAACCCTGCTGCTTTTTGCAGCTGGGTGTTATCTGGGTTCTTTTCAGGCTCTGGTGCTGTAGGCTGGGGAGCCCAGCTTGGGGTTTAGACCCCACACTTTTCAGGAGAATCCCCCAACCACTGAAATATTCCTTCGGTACTTAAGCTGACATGTATAGGCACCCAGACAGCCCTCTTATGTCTCCTCCGCCCTCTCTACCAGTCATGTTGTGCTGAAGGGTTTCTTCTTTCTGTGGTTATAAGGCTTCTCTCCTGCTATTGTTCAGTTGTTTATTCCAGATGACTTCTCTGCAATTTAGTTGTAATTCCAGATTGGTCCTGTGAGGAGGTTAGTGTAGCTTCTATTTACTCCTCTGACATCTTGTATCTCATTATTCTTGCTTGATTATTTTTCTATGTGATCTGACATTCAGCTTGTTTTTGATCCAGAGGAAATAGAACTATCTATTTTTATTTGAGGTGGATTAAATTTATGAATATATTAAGGAAGTCTTGACATTACCTATGTTGAATTTTACTCTCCAAGGACAGTCTGTATCTTTCTGTTTGTTTAGGTGTTCTTTTGTATCCTACAGAGATAACTCAAAGTTTTCCTCAGACAGATTTTGTATATTTCCTATTAAGTTTATGTTTCTAGTTACTATTATAAATGGAGTGTCTTCTTTCATCTTATCATCTGGTCGTTGTTCAAATATTGAAAAGCTTCTGATTTTAGTAAGGTAGAAGGATATAAAAGTACGACTTCTTACACCGTTTGTGGATTTTCAGATAGGCTTGGTTCTTTTTTTTTTCAGATATGTAATTATTTTATTTCAAAAAGTGATAGTTTTAGCAGTTCTTGTTTAACTTTTGTGTGTATTTTATTTTTTTCCTAGAGTATACTCTATTTCTCTCATTTGTCTACTTGTGTTGCCAGCTACTCTGGTAGTGCTGAGTGGCAGTGATGCCAGTGTTCCTTCCTGGTGGGGATGGGCTGTACTGCCTTCAGTGTCTTCCCAGTAAGCATTACGTCTGCTTTGCCGTAGCTCTCCATCTTATATTAAATAATTGTTGGTTCTTGTTTTTGCTGTGTTAAACCAAGAATTAATGTTGATTTTTATGCTTTTTCAGCATCTTTGGTGATGAATATATACGAGGGGGGACCCCCCAAAAAACGGAATTTATTAAAAAATGTGTATTTATTCTCACATGTTTAAATTTCAGTCACCTTCAAAGTAGTCTCCATTTGATGCAGTACGTGTATTGAAATATTTCTTCCCACTGCTCAAAATTGTTTTAGAACTTGTTGATTTTGATGCCTTTTAGTATTTCTGCTGGTTTTTGTTTCACCTCTTCCACATTGGGAAAATGTTTTGCTTCAAGGACATTTTTCATCCAGGAAAACAAAAAAAAAAGTCACTTGGGGTAAGATGGGGAGAATAGAAAGAGTGGGCATAGAGGTCATGGCATTTTTGGTCAAAACTACAGAACACTCAGCACAGTATGGGCAGGTGAGTTTGTAAATCACCCACCATGGAATGGGAAAACTCACTGAAAGTCTTCAAAAAAATTCACTGAAGCTGAATGCAGCCCTTCACAACAATGCCAGCTGGTACACTGATACAGATGGGTTTCTAGAACACTCCGTGGGGAAGCCTGTTCTACAAGGGGCTTGCCTTCAAGAAGATAATTCTGTTTTTTTTGGCGGGGGGAACCCCCCTCTTATTTTCCTTTTAGGTGAATGATGCTAAATTACAATAATAACTTAATATTTGCATCATCTTTGCAGTTATAGACTAAACAATGCCTGGTCATAATATGTTGCTGGAAACCATCTGCCAAAATCGGAGTTAGAATTTTTCTTTTCTTCTTATACAGCATTATTTTTTTTAATTTTAATTGTTGTTCAAGTACAGTTTTCTGCCTTTTACTCCCATCCCAGCCCACCGGTTCCTACCCCCCATCCTCCCCACCCCTCTCCTATCTCCACCCCCTCCTTGTTTTTGTCCATGTGTCCTTTATACTTGTTCCTATAAACCCTTCCCCTTTTTCTAATTGATTCTTTTACTTGAGATTAGTGTACCTAAATACCTACCTTCTTCCCTCCTTCCCTTTCTTTTCAGATTTAAAGATTTGGTGGAATTCCTTGTAAAATAGCCTGGGCCTTGTGCTTCTTGGGGGCCAGTAAAGCTTTTTTACTCCCTTTAACATGTCATTTGTGCAGAGGTATCTATTTAGAGCATTCAGCTCTTGGTTTGTGTATTAGTACAGTTATTTTTGTAGAAAACTATTTTCCCCAGATACTTATTAACTTTATTTGCATAGGACTTTGTGAGAACTTGTTTCTTCTAATTTTTATGATTTTCTATTTTATTTCTTTTTTTTCTAAATTTTTATTTTTATTGTATGTGGTCTTTTGCCCTACCCTTATTTTTCTTAGCTGGATTGAGTAATCTCTCAGTATTCTGGGGGATGGGTTCTAGGAAACCCCAGGTACCCAAATCCTTGGATGTTCAAGTCTCTTACATAAAATGGCACAGTATGTGCATATCCTCTGGTATACTTTAAGTCATCTCTAGAATGTTATCATACCTAATACAATGTAACGTGATGTAAATATGTGTTATACTATATTCTAGATGACAAGAGAAAAGTCTGTTCATGTTCAGGACGAGAATGATGGTTCGTAGGCCTAACTACATAGAACATGTCAGTATTAACATCACACTTTTCCCCCTAAATTTTTGTGATCCAAGGTTGATTGGATCTGTAGACGAGGAAACCCCTAATACGGAGGGTAGACTGTAGTGGGGTACATAGGTGTTTAAAGTAAACTTTACCCTTTTTCTTGTAAAAAATAAAATAAAGAAGTTTATTGTAACACTTCAAAGGTGCCACCTTGGGACACATTACTGGTGAGGTGAGGAGCAGGACTAGTTTCATAACTAATGCTTCTTTTCAGAGATTGAAGAGCTCTAAAGAAACTAAAGGAGTCAGCATATATTTTTAGCATTTGTCATGTATGCCTTGGGTTGGGATTGCTGTGATTTTGCCCCCTTTTCTTTTTATGGACATGTTATATAGTTTATAAAAATCTGTTCTTCTGAAGCAGTTTGGCTGCTACAGGGACACTCATGAAACTTTTATGTAATGAATTTTTTCATTTTGCATCATATTCACATTTTTGTTTTTCATCCACTCTAGTTCCTCCACTTGCAAGAATAGAGAAACTTTAAGCCTTAAAACAACAACAAAACAACAAAAACGGACCTAATCATCAGCAGCCTCTGTTACTAGTCCATTGCTAATTTGGGCATCAAGTAGATAAAGTATTATTAATAATAGGTGAAATTAAGCAGGAAGGTGTTGATGGTGCCTGTGTACTCCCAGTGTTTTAATACTTATTGGTAATGACTTAGTTCCCTCATTGTAAATATCTCTCCTTCAAAATCATTTTACTTTGTAAGGTGAATGGTTTAACATAAGTCTGTTGCCTATAGCAACAAAATATGAATGCGATGTACAGGTGGTGTTACCCACACCCTGGGTTTTTGTGAGCTCCCAGGATAGAAATCAAGGGAGCTCACCCAAGCCCTGGCTGGTGTGGCTCAGTGGATTGAGTGCGGGCTGCAAATTAGGGGGTCGCCGGTTCGATTCCTGGCCGGGGCATGTGTCCAGGTTGCGGGCCTGGGCCACGTGAGGGGCAACCACACGTTGATGTTCCTCTCCCTCTCTTTCTCCCTCCCTTCCCTGCTCTCTAAAAATAAATAAATAAAATCTTTAAAAAAATTAAAAAAGAGAGAGCTCACCCCAAACTGATATAGACAAAGAAGGTTTGTTTAAATGTGTGCACAAGGAAGCCAGCATTGCAAAGGGAAAGGGAGTGGGTTGCTTCTCCAACAAAGGCTGGGGAAAATTTTAAAGTAAATCACGTAGACAGCATTATCCTTCAGTCTAGTTGCTGATTATCTGTTTGTCCTAAGGAGTTGAGAAGGCAGCACTAGCCGTAATTAAGCACATCTTGGTTTCTGACCAGCTGAGCCCAAGGAGTAGCCTGCCTGCCTCAGTGGGGGCAAATCCAGGTTTTGTGGGAGCCTGAACTTTATAGGCCCTCTGTAAGAAGAAGAATACACAAAATTAGTGATGGGCCTTGGAAGGAGCTGTGCAGGTGAGGAGATTGAAGCTTAACCTTAGTAGCTTCATGGTCAACCTATCTTTGGCTCACATCCCTTAAACTCAAACCTTGTGGTGGTGAGAATGTAGCAGGGTTACTCAGCTGTTGGGTACAAAAGAGAGAGAGGTTATTTTCTACAAGCCTTGGCTGGTTGATGGGCCAGGTGAATGAAGATGAATGAGGTTTTAGAATATATCTGAACAACAATAGCAACAAAAATGTCAAGGTGATTATCTCTTCTAAATCTTGACTAACCTGCAAGATGCACAGAGAAGCTGCTTCTGCCTCAAAGAGGACTTGAAGAGTAAGGGTGCTAGCAGGACATCTGTGTGCTGAGGTTATAGTCATACATTGGAAAAACAGCCTCCTTGGAGAACTCGAATTTGGCTGAAATACAGAACTGGGGGAGCATTAAGTGGACCACTGCCCAGGGGATGTTTTTTGTTGGGCTTATCATGAGAAGGCTCAGAGACCTAACCAAATGCAAGTCAGATGTGTTCTAGTCTATAAAAGATTCCTGCCTCACATTGTGCTAAGTCAAATGTCAGACTGAGAAAGACAAATATTATGATCTCTTTATATTTGGGATCTAAAAAAAGCTGAACTCATAGAAACAGAACAGACTGATGGTTACCAGAGGTTGGGGGTGGGGAGTGGGAGAAATGGGTGAAGGTGATGGAAAGGTACAAACTTCCACTTATATAAGATTATTAAGTCCGGGGATATAATGTACAACATGGTGATTACAGTTAACAGTACTGTTTTGTATATTTGGAAGTTGCTAAGTGAAATATTAAAAAGTTCTTAATGCAAGGAAATATTATAACTAAATTTATGGTGGTAATAATTTGGCAACATATACATATGTCAAATAATTTGTACACCTAAAATAATACAATGTTATATGTTAATTTTATCTCATTAAAACTAGGGAAAAAAGATTCCTGCTCCAGTCTATGTACTGTATTTTTTAGACTATAAGACTCACTACCCCCACCCCCACCAAATTGGGGGGAAAGGAAGGTGTATCTTATAGTCTGAAAGCAGCTTACATGGCTTGCTGTGGGGGGCGGACAGCCTATGTTATCTATGTTATTTATGTTATTAAATATTTTACCACATTTTTTGCTTCAATTTTTCCCCTATTTTCCTTCTCTAAAACCTGGATGCATCTTATGATCTGGTGCATCTTACAGTCTGAAAAATTCGGTATATATTTATAGGTCTATAGTTATAGATATGACTTGAGTTATAGTTTTCTGGGAAGGATGATCAAATCTAACTCAACTAGGAACAAGTACGTATCTGGATTAATGATAGATGGAGGCCACACATAGGTTTTCCTCTATCAATTAAAGTTGTATTTCTGCCCTCAGAGGTAGGAGAAACACTGGAAACAACTGCTATGCAGGACTTTCTGTTTAGCAAGGAAGAGTGGGGGCTGATGTCTAATGGAAGGGAAAGATCTTCCATATTGGGGTTTGTCAAAGGGCAAGTGTTGGACACAGTGACAGGGAATTTGAGGCTTAGGAAATGGGGAAGAATTTAGTTTTGGAGTCACAGACAGACTTGGTTTCAAATCCTGGCTCTGTTGTTTATTCTCTTTGTGGCCCCAGGCAAATTACTCAACCTTGAGCCTCAGTTTCCTCACCTGGAAAATGGGATATAGATAATACCTCATAAGGTAATGAGAATTACATAAGTATATGGTGTTAAGGGTTTAGCACACAGCCTGCTACATTCAGCACACAGCCTGGAATATTTAGTAAATGTCAGCTACCTTCTAGTTTAGGAAGGAAGATTTAAAACTATTCTTCCTATGCAGTGGAAGAATAGGTGTGATTGTCCAGAGCCTGTAATTGAGATTTTAGCTAAAAATTGGGGAGGCTGAAAAAGTAACATTTTTCCAATTTTTAAAAAATTGAGGCATAATTATATACATTAAAATACACAAATATCAAGTGTTCAGCTACATGAATTTTTGCATATTTTAGATCTATGTGACTACCACCCAGATCCAGCTGAGGAATATATCTACAATCTCAAAGTTCTCTCAAAACCATGCCCTGTGTGCATGACGCTTCTCATGGTCCCTGTTAAAACTTCTGGTCCAATTTCTGTCATGATTAGTTAATCTTTCCTGTCTTAGAAATTCACACAAATGGAATCATACAGCATGTGCTTTTTTGTATCTTTTTTTTCACTCAGTGCAATGTTTGAGATTTCTTTATGTTGTTGAATGAATTGATCAATTTTTAAAAATTGCTCTGGAATATTCCTTTTACAAGTATATCATAATTTGTTTTTCCATTATTATGTTGGTTGATATTGGGGTTGTTTTCAGTTTTTAGTTGTTAGGAGTAAAGCTACTATGACCATTGCTGAACAGATTCTTGGGAACATATTTATTTGTTTTTCTGGGGTACATACCTTGGAGTAGAATTGCCAGGTTGTAGGCTAAGCATGTGTATGTGTAACTTGATTAGACACTGCTAAATGATATTCCAAAGCGGCTGCATACTCTAACACAGTGTCTCACACATGTTCCGTCCCGTCGCTCCGTAGCCTCTTCAATACTTGGTGTTTTGGCCTTTTTAATTTTAGCCATTCTGGTGGGTATGCAGTGGTATCTCATTTTGGTTTAAAAATAGCATTTTCAGTACTTTTTTCTTACTATACAATATACCACATATACTTTATTGAAAAATTAGACTTTAATACATATACTTTATTGAAAAATTACTTTGCAGAAGTATAAATAAGAAAATTAAAAATCACCCATATGGAATCTTATTACCCAGACAAGACCTAATATTTTGATGTATATTCCTCTTTAATGTATATTTTTTAAAATGTAGTTGATATTGTAGTTTAATAGTTGGGCCCTGACATCTGTATTTTTGTGGATTCTAAAGATATTTTCATATGCAGCCGTACTTGAGAACTGCTTAGTTACTTTAACTCCTTCCCCCCCGCCCTTCCTATATTTTAGTGTCTGGCTAACTGACTGACTGAATGAGTGAATGAATGAATGGAAGTTTTTCATTTAGTGAGAAAACTGATTCCCAGCTAAATTAACTTTTCAAATGAATTTCTTAAGTGATTTTTTAAAAAATAGCATTCATTTTTTAAAAGTAAAGAGAATAGTACAATTAATCCCCTTATACCCATCACCCAGATTCAACAAGACTTTGTTTTATGTGTCCTTTCTTTCAGTTTTCCTTTGTGGAAGTACTTTTTAAATTAAAGTTTTTATGACAGATGCAGTATGTGAGCAATGTAGAAAATTAAAGAACACAGACAAACAATTAGAAACAGTGTATTCTTACGTTAATGTAAGGCCTTGTATGGAAGCATCTGAAAGCCACTTCTGGATATTACTTGAAGTACTCTAGTATGCATCTCAAAATAAAATTAACTTTTGAAAAAACATGGCCCTGATACCATTATCACACTTAAAATAGTTAATACACATTATCACACTTAAAATATGTTAATAACAATAAAGTAGATTTTAAAAAAGTACTTAGGAAGGAAAACAGTGGTAATCGGGAGCACAAAGGAGTCACTGTAACATAAGTGTAGTTAAATTGCTTAATTTATGTGCTGGATATTGTAACTTGACTAAATAGCCCAGTGAAATTTTTGAACATGGTACATCTAGAACTTAGCCTTGCAATATTACAGCTAAGTTATTTCAGTAAAAGGTGGCAAAAAGTATACTAGAAACCTGCACAGTAGATGACTATGTAGTTGATGTATTAATGTGTGTAGTGATTAATGACCTGGAGACTAATGAGGACAGAGATTGGTGCTATGTTTTAGGGATCTGTTAGTGCCCCTGTCTTGTTACAATTACATCTAAGTGATTGGTTAAGTATGGCTCTGTCTTTCCTGAGTATGGCATTGAATATTTCTTCTTTAATCCCAGCAGCACTGGTCTGTGCCACTCCCCAACCCCATATAAAGTCATCCTGCAGTGACATTGAGGGGGCACTAGGGGAACTTTCTGGGGTACTGTTACGTTCTATTTCTTGATTTAGATGAGAGGAACATCAGCACTTTGGGAAATTCAACAAGTTGTATGTTTATAATTTTACATTTTTGTCTATGTATGTTATGCTTCAACTTTCCAAAAGTTTTGCTTGAGACCTGCTAGACAATATTGCCCACAGTTAACAGTACTGTACCGTCCACTTTTACATGTTTGTGAAGAGGGTAGATGTCATGTTAAGTGCTCTTAGTCACAATTTTAAAAAAAAGAATTGAAGTAGGCCCTATCTGCAAATCCTATTTAGTGATTTACCCATTACAGGATTCAGCTACTTTACCTACCTCTTCTTTTATAAGGCCAATCACAGTTAGGAATCAGAAAGGAAACTGGAGCCCGGAAGGGAAGAATGTAGGCCTGGCTTCCTTGCCAAGGACCAGAACCCGATAGAGCTCTTCATATCAGGAAAAGGACCTCACTACCAACAGTAGATTCTGGGACAGGCGAACTCCTCTCTGACCAACTGCTTAATAATTGGGTTGGGGGATGTAAAGTAAACTTTTTTTTTAGAAAAGGAAAATAGTACTGATTGAATCCTCTACCCTAGAAAGTTTCCCCAATGCCCCCTCTAAGTCACTACAGGATGAGGAAATATATTTTTGTTAAGTCCAAATTAGATTTAATTTAAAAAATCTTTACAGAAATGATGTTGAGGAAGCTTTCTAGTTCACAGTACCACTACGATATAATCATCTATGTTTTGGGTTAGTAAGGTTTATGCATGGATAGGATTCTAGCTCAAGCAGACTAACTCATAGTTTCCATGAAAGAGCACGTTTTGAACTCTGAGCTTCTGACTTTTGGAATACAGCACATTGGTAAGCTAAGATCAACTTCTGTATACAAACCTATTATATCCACTGTTGGTCTGACTTTCCCTAACTGCTAACTTAGAAAGCATGCTGTACAACTGGAGGATACAAAACTAGTATGAGTTATAAATGGCTAGTTATTCTAAGAGTTCACTCAGCTACTTTAGAGTTAATTATATTTGAGTGGATTTTAACTTCCCCCTCCATTCCTTCTAACAGGCCTTTTATAGCTATGATTATTTATGTCCCAGTGACTAGCCAAAGGTACAGCTATGATTATTTATGTCCCAGTGACTAGCCAAAGGTACAGTGACGCCAAAGGTACAGGGTAGCTTGTGCAGTTAATCTTTTAAGTTAGATAGAGGTAATTGTTCTGATTTTATTTTCATGCAAGCATGGACCTTGTCGTGTTGGCAAAAGCATTTGGTATAAGGACAAAGTTCAAATGTTTATTGCTTTACTTTTTAAAGCTGACTTGTGAAACAAGGAAATACTTCCTAGAATCAGAGTTTTACCAATCTAAGAACTGTAAGTTTCTCTGAAGGATCAGGGATAAATTATTAAGAATAATTGAGTTTCCTTAATGACAGTAAAATATCAAAATTGTGCCTGTGCTAGTTAAATCTGATATATATTTATTTATATCTCTATTTTGAAGACTGTTGGTCCACTTCTGAACATTTTTTGGTGCCAAAAGAAATATTTCCTGTTTCTTTCTAATATGTATTTTGATGTCTGATACATGGAGGGTGTCCGCTATATGTTGATTGAATTGAATGTTTTTTCTATCAGAAGTTTATACTTACCATGAATCAGTCATTCTGACCCTCAATTGTTAATATATTTCAGGAAGGAAAGAACATTACATATTCAGGATGCTTCTTTTGGCACTTAATTTTATGATTTTCAGATTTTTGTGTGCCTTATTAATAAAGAGCTCTTAAGCTAGTACCAGATCTTTTACAATAGAGACCTTTCTCATCTTAGGAACAACTGTCAGTTCAGTGTAACATTTTTTTTATTGCACATGTATACCTACCACCTAGTTTAATAAATAAAATTTTATAGAAATAGTCAAATTATCCTGCGTATCCCTCCCTGATTCCATTACCCTACCAACCCATGAGACTACTACTGTGATTTTCATATTTATTCTTTTTATGCATATTTTCATACTTCCCTTATATATGTTTGTATCCTTAAACAATACATAGTATTTATTGTTTTGTATTATTCAAGCTGTAGAAATATGCCACTTTCATATATCATTCTGAGTTGTTCATTCTGATGTTCACAAATTATCTAAATTGGTAAATGGGGCACCCACTCTCATGCCTGTGCTTTTCCCCGCCCCTCATCTTCCCTCCAGGCACATTACCTTCACCTTTCTCCCTCCTCAGCTTAAGGGCCCTTCTCTTGCTTCTTAACTGGTTTCTTGAGCCTACACAGCCCAGTTGGCTCACTTCTACTACCTCTGTGACTTTCTAAATAAACTTTCTCTATGGGACCTTTAGCTTGATTTCACTATTTGCTATTGTGAACAATGTAGCAGAATGTTCTTATATATGTCTACTTGTGCACAATTTTATAAGAATTTCTCTAGAATATAATGGAAAAGATCTTTGTTAGGGTGGAATGTCAAATAAAAAATATGGAAGGTAAGAAGAGAGAGAAAATACTATTTTAAGAGACATATAGTCCCAATTTATTCATGTAAGAATCATCAGTAGTGCTAATACCACTGGATGAAAGTTTGAGGAGAAGGATAATTCTGTAGTCGCAAAGTATCTTCCTTTTATAGGTAGTTATAGATAATAAGTATTTATTTATTAGTCAAAAAGAGAAAAACAATTTTTTAAGATTATGATAATCATTTTAATGAATCCATTCACATTATCCATGACAGTGCTGCTTCTTCTTTTTTTTTTTAGATTTTATTTATTCATTCTAGAGAGAGGGGAAAAGAGGGAGAAAGAGAGGGAGAGAAACATCAATGTGTGGTTGCCTCTTGTGCGCCCCCTACTGGGAACCTGGCCTGCAACCCAGGCATGTGCCCTGACTGGGAATTGAACCACTGACCCTTTGGTTCACAGGCTGGCACTCAATCCACTGAACCACACCAACCAGGGAAAAATAATAACTTTACAGTAGTGAAACCTGGTAAGCGCTAGCTACCTTAAGCCAAGTGATCAAAGTTAAACATCTCCAGTATGGGACTAGCTGGAATGTGCCTCCTGATGTGATGCTCTGAGAAGGACATAGCAGGACTTACATAGTATTTCTGCCATGAGTGTATATAACCTGCACCTAATCATGAAGAGAAATTGAATTATTAAAATTAAGGGACATTCTATTTATAAAATAAGTGGTTTGTAATATTTAAAAATGTCAATACCTTTGAAAAACTAAAGTCTGAGGAATCTTTTCATATATAACACTATAGAGAATTGACCTGTAAATGTAACATATGGTCCTGGGTTGAATCCTGGACCTGACAAAAAAATCCTATGAAGTACATTACTGGGACAGTTGTCAAAATTTGAATAAGGTGTCTAGATCAGATACTACTAGTATTGCAGTATGTTAATTACTGATATGTTCCTGATTTTCATAAGTATACTGTGGTTAAATAAAGTAAAGCTCTGTGTCCAAATATATCTCTGCTGAAATATTTGGGGGCAAAGGATATGATGTCTGCAATTTGTTCTCAAATGGTTCAGGGAAAAAGTATCTTTTTATACTTACAGAGAAAGAACAATAAGACAAATGTGTCAAAATATTGGCAATTAGTAATTCTGGGTGAACTGAACTATTGTTGCAACTTTTCTGTATATTCAAAATTGTTAAATAGAAATCTTCCTGAAGTATACCTGAGGATGTAATTGCTGGGTTTTGGCTATGAATATCTTTTTTTAAAGTTTTTTTATTTATTGATTTTAGAGAGAGGAAGAGAGAGAGATTAATTTATTGTTGTTCCACTTATTTATGCATTCGTTGGTTGATTCTTTAAAAAAGTTTCTCGTAAGATTTTATTTATTTACGTTGAGAGAGAGGGGAAGGGAGGGAGAAAGAGAAACATTAGTGTGTGAGAGACACAGCAATTGGCTAACTCTCACACGCCCCCAACCCAGGCAGTTACCCTTGCCAGGAATCCAACCAGTGGTCTCTTGGTTTGCACACTGTTGCTCAATCCCCCTGAGCCACACTAGCCAGGGCTATTCAATCTGATATGTTTTATCAGTCTTTATGGGCATAAAATTGTGGTTTTAGTTTGCATTTCTCTAATTCTAGAAAAGTTGAACATCTTTTAAATGTTTAGTCATTAATTAAGACTTACTGTTTTTGTGATTTTCCATATTCTTAGTTGAAACTTTTACTGAGTTCTTTAACTTTTTCTTATTTTTTGTGTGTCTTAATATATTTTGAAATTTAATCCTTTGTCAATTAGATGCATTACAGTTACGCACATACTTTTGAAAGAGGCTTCATGGAAATAGAAAACTGAGTTATATTTTATCAGAGTTACGCAGGAAAAAGTAGGTGAGGGGGCAGAGAAAATATTGCACATCAAGGGTATAGGGGCTAGGGGCCTGGCTTCTATTTATAGATCTTCTGGATCAGTACCTTGAACTTGCTTTCTTAGCTCTGGCCCCTCTGAAAAAGGTTATTTTTATGAGGGCTGTCCACTGTCTCTAGTGTGTTTCATTCAGAAATTTGCTAAGTAACTTGTTCTTCCCTCCTCTTCTAGACTTTAAAGAAATCTGTATATTGCTAAATAATGAACTCTTGCACTGCCAAATTTTGGCCAGTTAGTTGGATTGAGTAACCTGCTTTGCATTGTAGTGCCTGAAAATAAGAGGGTAATTCAGTAGTGGCACTGTTTGGTTCATTTTCTGATACTAATTTTCAGAGATGGCAGAGAGAGGTTACACCACTTAGATTTGACTGCTGAAAAAGATAATCTCATGCTCCTTCAAGAACTTAGTGTATTGTGCTAATTCTTAAGATGAAGATATTAGCTTTATAAGTGGACAAAAACAAATAACCCCCCAAGACCCCCAAAAGTAAAATCATGAAATATTAACCCTGTAAGGAACCTAAAAATCCCTCCCCACCCTGCCATTCTATCAAGGAGGTACCAAGTGAGGTGATTTACTAGCCGCAGTCCCAGAGCTGTTTGTTGTCCTAAACAGCATTTGACTTTGGACCCCAGGAGCTCATCACTTTCTGTTCTAGTGCATTATGCTGCTATCCCTTTGAAAAATTGATGCATCTCAGCTGCTTCTGTGGATCTATGTACAAATTCTCCAGCAGACTGATAATACAGTACTCTGCACTTTCCTCATTGATTTCCTAGGAAAATGGAAAATGAGAAAATGAAGTGGGGTCTCTTTCAGGGAATTTAACATCTTAATCTCTACCTTCAAATAAAAGACTTTTCTAATGTAGGAAATACGTTTTTCTCTTTGTGACACACCTCAGAGGGACAAATGGATAGTATATAGCTACTCTTTATTCATCAATGACCTTCTCATCAATTTTTCATTTTTAGTAGTTAGAACTGAGTGGCAATAGGCTTATATCATTTTACAAATTTCTGGTACTTGAAGAATTTTTGAATTATTTTCTTTATGGAAAATGCAATAAGAATACAAGGAGGAAAAATCTTATTGTCCAGAGATAACTACTTAATGTATCCTTCTTAACATTTTTTCAATGTATGTATATTTCATAGATTTAGATCCTGCTTTTTTCACTTACTATTAAATATTTATTAACAGATGCATTACATCTCATTTTCTAGATCTATTATAATGGAAAATGCTATCGTGAGCACAGTGAACACTCTTGACTGCAATTCTGATAATTTCCTTATGGCAGATTCCTAGAATTGGAATTATGGAATCATTAGCAAAACTGTTTTTAGGTGGGCAAAGGAGAAAAAGTGGGGACAACTGTAATAGTACAAACAATAAAATACAATTTAAAAAGTCTATTTTTAGTCTCCATGCCAAACAGATTTTGACAAAGTTGCTACCAGTTTTGTACTCATATAAATTGAGTATGAGAGTGCCTGTATTTATTATTTCTGTCATTGAAAGTTATCACTAAAAATGTTGCTGATTTGATAATATGAATAGGTCAGTCTGTCTAATTCACATTTCTTTTATTACTAGTAAAAAAGGTTTTTATATATTAACTATCATTTCTGTGAATTCAGTCATGTACTTTGCTTATTTTTCTATTGGAGTCTGTTTTTCTTATAAAATAATTTTTACTTATTAAAAGCATCTACCTTTTGCCATTTTGCTTGGGCTTGGCTTTATGGTTTTATCAGGGGAAAACAGAAGTCTTTAGTTTTGCACAGTCTAGACCTGTACTTGGGGAGAGTTTCTTCCTGTGAGTTCTTTCGCTAAGGTGTGAGGGAGGAAATATAAGCAGGAGGGTTATTAAGGACCAAAATTCCTTTGTAGTAAATTGAAATCCTTGGGTGGGGCCATTTCATGTGGGTTCTGTGATTTCACCTCTTTCCCCACTGTACTTGCTTGCCTTTTATTTCTGAAATCTGTCACATTACCCATTAAATATACTTACTTGTCTTGTACACAGTAGACCCTGTGATCAGTTTGTATGTTCTGTGGCATTTTCTCATGTCCTGTTACTTTCTTTTAAGGTATTATCCAAAGAGATGAATCACCCATGGAAAAAGGGCTCTCTGGTCTGCGAGGAAGGGACTTTGAGCTGTCCGATGTGTTTTATTTCTCCAAGAAGGGATTGGAAGCCATTGTGGAAGATTTAGTGACCCAGAGATTCTCCTCAGAGGAGCTAGTGTCATGGAATCTCCTCACAAGGACCAATATAAATTTCCAGTACATCAGTCTGCGGCTCACCATGGTGTGGGTACTGGGTGTCATAGTACGCTACTGTGTCCTGCTACCTCTGAGGTACGTCTCCTGCCCAGCAATTAGATGGTATAATTGAATTGGTTCAGCTTTCTTTTAAAATCATGTATGTAATGGCCACATGTGAGTATTATGGTACTAATCCTTCTCACTTAAGAAAACACCACCAAATGTGACCTCCACAGGAATGTGTTACGTATCTATTCTCCTTTCATGTTCCCGGCCCCCGCCCCCAGTGAAGGTACGATGTATCTAGAATCTCACACATATCAGTTTGGATCCACGGTACTCTTTCAGTCATAGATGATTTGATGGGTAGAAAAGGGAAGTGAGGACAAAGAAGAGGATTTACAGTTTCACCTTCACCTGTGTGTCTACAGAACTATAACTCTCTCTTTACTGGTCCA
Source organism: Carollia perspicillata (assembly GCA_004027735.1). NCBI lineage: Eukaryota > Metazoa > Chordata > Mammalia > Chiroptera > Phyllostomidae > Carollia > Carollia perspicillata. The sequence goes on along the minus strand of PVKM010004016.1, from coordinate 3,568 downwards.
TAGTGGTTCATAGCTGCATAGGAGAGAAAAAATACCTGAGACTGGTTACCACATGGAAGAGAGCCATGCAGAAGAGTGAATTTGTTCTTTCCATACTCATTTATGATCACTCACTTTTCTTATTAAAACTTCTGCACCTGGCTCTCCTTCTGGTTCTAAGTTTGAGGGCCACCTGATGAGGAGCTACCTTCAAGCTCAGTTACCTAGAGCCATAATGTGGAACGTAAGAGTAGAAGAGGCAACACTGGGCATTGGGATGATGTGCAAATGGCCCAGGTTCGTTTAGCCTGGCGGTGGCAGGTGGTGAGCATGTGTACCGGTCACAACATTGCTGATTGTCTTGCCTCATTTCCTTTGTGGCATTCTCTCAATAGAGCTTTCCACATAGTTGTCACCAGCCAACAAAATTGGTACATGAGTCGAAACCTCTTTACCATCCCTAGGGTGGCCTATACTTGCCTCACTTAGCTTTATTACAAAGGAAGAGATTGCTTAAGTATAAGCAAAGGCACATTTCTAAGAAACTCTGTTTTCTGATGCTCATGTTGTCAGTGTCTAGATATTAGGGCATAATATATCTTTTGGGAATTATTTCAGCTGCGATAGCAAAGTGAAATTCAGGGTTTCATATACACTTTTGGTTAAATCTTAAGCCAGGGTTGCCAAAGCAGGGGTCATATACTCTGGGGATGCCCAAGGCTACCCATCAGCATGCAGGAAGGAAATATTCAAGCTTTCATTTATTACAAGTTTCCAGTTTATTAAATTAGAGTTCCCATTCATTGTTTTTATTCTTAAAAAGAAATGAAACTTCAGTGAAGCTGAATATATAGATGAATTCTTCCATCTCTACTTGGTCAGTGGGTCAGGCACCATATCTAAGGAAACCTGAGGGAACAGTGAGGATTTTATGACACTTTACTTGAGATTCCCTCATTTGATGGTTAGCTTTCACCCACTGTGGGTGTCCAGCAAACAGTGTTTGGTTTTACTATCTAATTTAAGCTACAACAGGGCTCACAAAATAGATAAGTGACGTAAAAGATTCTTGCAAAGAAACCAGATTTAAGATAATCCTGTAATGTGGTAAGCACCCAAGAACAGGGAGAAATGACGGAATTAATACTCCTACTTTTAGTACATACTCATCATTATTAAAGAATTGCTTTATGAATGGTGTTGGAGAGAAGGAGCTGCTACAAAGTGAGCATTTAAAAACACAGATTGTGCTAAACTAGATTGTGTTGGTGGTTGCACAACTCTGTGACTATGCCAGACAACCCCCTACTGGTTGTACATTTTAAATGGGTGGATTTTATATGTGAATTGCAGCTCCGTAAAGCTCTTTAAAAAGAAGCCAGGTTGTGGTTGATAATTCTCTAAGAGAACTCTCCTGTTTGTTCACTTAAACTGGAAAACTGAATTTTCCGGCCTGTTAATCTAGCAAACAAAAATCTTCAATAGTATTGAACACAATTGTTAAACATTTTAAAATATCACCCCTTCTAATTTAATGTGTAGGAACAAGTGGTTTTCATTAGGGCAAGATGACAAAACATTTTAAAATTTTTGCATAATTGATGGAGAAATTAAAACAGTAGTTTAGTTATAGCATTAGTGATTCCCATGAAAATATGGCCACTAAAGAAAACTGAACTTGACCTCCAAATTGCTGTGTCAAGAAGTATTAAACCAAGACTTTAAAACCTTAAGGTGTTTATGAGGAAACCCCATTTATTTTGAAAGATGATAAATCTAAACCTTTTCTTTTTTAGTAGTTCTATTACATTTCTAAAAATGACTCTTTCTTTTTAAAGTAAGTGAAACATATTAAAAACTATTTTCAAATATGAGAAGAGTGTCTCTGTGGTGGTAAGAGGTATCATCAGTCATCTTGTTTACTAACTTCCAAATTATCTTGAACCTTAAGGGGACAACAGTTAAATTTGCATTAAAGAATATATAATTTGGAGTTCTTATTATGAATGGGCCTTTAAGTACATTTTTTTTGCCATTTCCTATAATTTTAAATTCTTTTGAGAAAAAATTTGATTCGTACCTTTTTGCTCCCCTGTCATTAGCAAAACACAGGAAAAACAAGTTATTTTTAGACTTTTGCAAGGTATTTCTTTTACAACTGTATGATGCCACATCAAAATATCCTGAATAAAAAATGATGACTACTTTCAACCTGAAATGACTTTTTTATACAATAAAAATTTTTTTCTTATGGAAGTTAATATGTATGTATTTAAAATACTTCAGAATAATTTAAAAATTAATTAGAAAAGCAGAAGGACAAGTCATTTAATTTATTTCCTTCACTTAGCCCTCTTAACCCTCTGATGATTGTGTAGATTGAACTTGATGGTTTGTGAATCAATTTCCAGGCCTATCTATATGTCTGTAGACTAGTTATGAGTGTGCTGTTATTTTGAAAATGCTAACATTCTCTGTATATTATTTTTAAATTAATTAATGTATTTATTTTTTAAATAATATATTTTATTGATTATGCCATTACAGTTGTCTCATTCCCTGCCTTCATTCCCCTCCACCTTGCCCAGCCACATTTCCCCCCTTTAGTTCATGTCCATGTGTCATAAGTTCTTTAGCTTCTACATTTCCCACACTACCCTTGCCCTCTCCCTATCTATTTTCTCCCCACCATCTATGCTACTTATTCTCTGTACCTTTTCCCCCAGCTCCTCCTCCCACTCCCCTGTTGCTAACCTTCCATGTGATCTCCATTTCTGTGGCTCCATTCCTGTTCTAGTTGTTTTCTTAGTTTGCTTTTGTTTTAGGTGTGGTTGTTAATAACTGAGTTCGCTGTCCTTTCACTGTTCATATTTTTGGTCTTCTTTTTCTTAGATAAGTCCCTTTAACATTTCATAAGGGCTTGGTGATGATGAACTCCTTGAACTTGACCTTATCTGAGAAGCACTTTATCTGCCCTTCCATTCTAAATGAAAGCTTTGCTGGATAGAGCAATCTTGGATGTAGATCCTTGCCTTTTGTGACTTGGAATACTTCTTTCCAGTCCCTTCTTGCCCGTAAGGTCTCTTTTGAGAAATCAGTTGACAATCTGATGGGAAATCCTTTGTAGGTAACTGTCTCCTTTTCTCTTGCTGCTTCTAGGATTCTCTCCTTAATTTTAATCTTGGCTAATGTAATTATGATGTACCTTGGTGTGTTCCTCCTTGGGTCCACCTTTTTTGGGACTCTCTGAGCTTCCTGGAATTCCTGGAAGTCTATTTCCTTTGCCAGATTGAGGGAGTTCTTCTTTATTATTTGTTCAAATAACTTTTCCACTTTTTGCTCTTCCTTTTCCCCTTCTGGAACTCTTATAATTCGGATGTTGGAATGTTTAAACATGTCCTGGAGGTTCCTAAGCCTCTCCTCATTTTTTTGAATTCTTGTTTCTTCATTCTTTTCTGTTTGGTTGTTTCTTTCTTCCTTCTGGTCCACTCCATTGATTTGAGTCCCAGTTTCCTTCCCATCACTATTGATTCCCTGTGCATTTTTCTTCATTTCACTTATCAACACCTTCATTTGTTCATCTAATTTG
>PVKM010004015.1:0-54223 GCA_004027735.1 Carollia perspicillata | reverse complement strand
ACAGAGGGAACAATGGTGCCTGTTCTTTGTTCCTTCAGATTGGCTTCCCCTCTGCTGCCTCCCACAAGCAAACTGGCCCCCCCTGGTGCTGGTTCCCAGGTAAGAGGACCTATGCACATTCCGGAACCTTGCAGGTCTCCCTGGTGACCTCTCCTGTGAGGCTGGGAACCTCTCCTGGCACCTTTTCAATCAGTGTTTCCAGGCTTTATTGCCCGTCGCTGGAGCCCTGTCCCTAGCCCTAATCTTAACCCAAACCCTAGTCCTAGCACTAACGCTAGACCTAAACATAACCATATTTCTAGCCCTATTGGGGACCTAACCTATACCTAAATGTAGCCCTAGCTCTAACACTAACCTTAAACTTAAACATAACCATAACCCCAATCCTAGTCCTAGCACTAACTCTAACCTGAACTTTAGCCCTAATACTAACCTAAAAGTAACCCTAAACCTAAACTTATCCCTACACATAACCCTAAAAAAAGCCTTTCCCCTAACTATAACACTAATGCTAACCCTAAACTTATTTTTAGCCCTAACCCTAACCTTAAGCCTAACACTAGACCTAACCCTCACCTGAACCCTAAACCTATCCATGGACCCAAGCCTAGCCATAGCCACAGCCCTAGTTCTAACCCTACACCTAACCCTAACCCCATCAGAGGCCTACGAGAACCCTAGCTCTATCTTTAGGCCAATCCATAACATTAGCCTGAACCCTAAACCTGGAATTAACCCTAACTTGAACCCTAAAATTAACCCTAACACTACCCTAGCCCTCACACTAGCTGTAGCTCTAATACTTTCACTCACCCAAGCCTTAACCCTAACCCTAACCCGAAGCTTAAGTCTAACCTTAGGCCTAATCCCTGGCCATACTCTAACCCTAATACTCAACCTCACCCTAATCCTAGCCCTAGCCCTAACACTAAACCTAAACTAACCCTAGTACAAGCCCTATGCTCACCCTCGCTTTGTTCATAGACCAATTCATAATATCAGCCCACAACCTAAACACTGAAATAACCCTAACTGTAACCCTAACACTACCCTATCCCTCGCACTAAGCATCGCTCTAGGTCTATCACTGAGACTATCGCTAAGACTTACCCTAACTGTAACCATACCCCAAACCCTAACTCTAAGCATAAGCCTAGACCATGACTCCACCAAAACTCCAACACTAACCCTAACTCTAGCCCTAGTCATGACCCGAATCCAAGCCCTAAGGAAAACACTAACCATAGTTTTAATCCAAACTCTAGCCTTGACCCATGCCCTAATCCGAAAGCTAAACTTAACTTTACTCATAGCCGTAACCATAGCCATAACCATAACCCTCACCCTACACCTAACCCTATCCCTATGTCTAACCCTACATCAACCCTTACACTAGCTGCAGCCCTATCCCTAGAATTAACCCAAAATCTTACCTAAACCTAGCCATAACCCTAGCCATAGCCCTGGCCTAACCCTAAACCTAACCCTAGCCTTCACCCTAGCCCTAACAATAATCTTAGCCCTATAAATAAACCTATCCCCAGCATTAACCAAAATGCTAACACTAACATAGAGCTACAATTCAGCCTAACCCTAACCGTAGCCCTCCCATTAACCCTAACACTAGCCAGAGTCCTCGCTCTAGCCCTAACCCTAACCCTAACCCTACCCGTAACCTCACCCATAACCTTAACCCTAATCTAACCGTAAGTCTAAATGTAACACTCAGACAACATCAAACATAGCCCTATCCAGAGACCTAAACCTAGCCCTAGCCCTAGCCCTAGCCTTAGCCGTAGCCATAACCATATCTATACCCCTATCCAAGCCCTAATCCTAATCCTAAGCCTAAGACTAGACCTAACGGTAAACCACACCCTTACTTTAGCCCTCCCTCTAACCATAACCCTAGACATACTACTAGACCTAGGCCTAACCATTATGCTAAAACTAACCCTAAACCTATCCCTAACCTCACCGCTAATCCCAATGTTAAATCTAACCCTAATCCTAAACCTAACACTCAAACTAACCATAAACACAGCACTATCCATAGACCTGAGCCTAACCCTAGCCAAGCAAAGCACTAACCGTAGCCATATGCCTAGACCTAGACCTAGCCCTACCCTATATTCTAGCCTCAGTCATAGCCCCAGCCCCACCCATAGCCCTGGACCTACCTATAACGCTAGACCTATTCTTAGCCCTAAACCAGACCTATCTCTAACCCAAAACCTAACCCTAAGCCTAGCCCAAACTCTAAACCTAACCCTAAAAATAACACCAACGCCAGGCATAATCCCAGCCCTAACCCAAAATGTAAATATAAACATAACCCAAAACCTAAGGCTGACCCTAGCCATTGTGGGAGAGATAGCCCAAGCCCTACCATAACTCTGAACTGAACCGCATCAATATCCGTAATGGTAACCCTAACACGAACCCTAACCCTAGCCCCACCAGTGAGCCTACCATAACCCTAAACGTAGTTCTAGAAGCAGTCCTAACCCTAACACTCACACTAACCCTAACCCTAATGCTAACCCTCGCCCTAACATTAACTCACCCCTCACACTAGCCCTAGAACAAGCTCTCTCCATAACACTAGCGCTAACCCTGAACCTAATACTTAGGATAACCATGGCCTTACCCTAGTTCTAACACTAAACCTAAACCTAACGATAAACCAAACACAAACATTAACAGATACTAACACTAACACTAACACTAACATTAACACTAACACTAACACTAATACTAGCTCTAAGCCTAACAAGACCCATAAGCCGAAATCCCTACTGATGCTAGACGTAGCCATAGCCATGGCCCTAAACCTAACCGCAAACCTAACACTAATCATAACCGATGCCTAGGGCTAACCTAAAACTAATCATGGCCCTAGGCCACTTCCTAACGCTAACTCTTCACCAAGCTGTAACCCTTGCCTTTAACCTAAAATTAGCCCTAGCCCTAGCCCTAATCATAGCCTTAACCCTTGACCTAGCTGTATTTCTAGACCAAACCATAATTCTAACCCTCACACTAAACCTAGCCATAACCGTAACCCTACCCAGAACCTTAAAACTAGCACTAACCTTCAACCCAACTCTAATCTTCTTTCTAGCTGAAACCTAACCCAAACCTTGCCCAAACCCTAAACGTAACCCTATTTCTAATACTAGCCCTGGCCATCAACCTAAAGCTAATCCTAACACTAACACTATCACTAACCCAAACCTGAGCCCTAACCTGAAACCGAATCCTAACCCTAGCCCCACCCATAGCCATGGCCATATTTCTAACCCTAAACCTAAATCCATCCACATTCCTAAAAGAAACCCTAACTACAGCCGTAGCCCTAGTCCTAGCCCTAACTTTAACTCTAACTCTAAATCTACCTAATCCTATACCTAAAACTAACCTGAGTCGTACCTATAGCCATACCTTTAGCCCTAAGAGTATCTCTAAACGTACCTGTTGCCCTAGACTTAGGCGTGCACAAAAACCTAGCTGAGCCCTTACCATAGCCCTAACAATAATCCTACCTCTAGCCATAACCGTAACACAAACAATAACATTGACACTAAGCCAAAGCCTATCCCTAATCATATCCTAACCCTATCCGTACACCGAAACCTAACCCTGACCCTAAAACATGAACTAAACATAACCCAAACACTAACCCTAAAGTTAACCCTCGTCCTAACCACAAGCCTAGGTCTAATGCTACATGTAACGCAAACCTCACACTAAAACTAGCCCTGTTCCTAAACCTAAACATAGCCCTTTTCCAAACCGGAGGCCTAGCCCTCTCACTAACCCTAACCCTAAACCTAGCCCTAAACCTAACCCTAACACTGCTCTAGCCCTACACCTAATGCTAAGCCTAACCCTAAACCTATCCCTAGATCTATCCCTAACCGTAAAGCTAACCCTAACCCTAACCTATACCGAGACCTAAAGCTAACACAAGCTCTAACCCTAATCCTAACCCTGACCCTATAGACCCTCAACCTAGCTCTAAGTGAAACCTCACCCCTAGCCCTAGTCCTAGCCCTAACACTAACCTTCACCATAACTCTAGCCCTAGCCCTAGCCCTAAACCTATCTCTAATCTTAGCCTAGCACTGGCACTAACACTAGCCATAACCCTAGCCCTGGCGTTAGTGTAAAACGTACCCCTAGCCCTAGAGTAGCCCAAGCTCTAAAATTAACCGTGGAACTTACATTAAACCTAATCCTAAGTCCAGCCCTAATATAAATTTAAACTTATCCCTAAACTTTGCCCTAGCAGTACCCCGTGACGCAGCACTAATCCTAAAACTAACCCTAACCCTAGACCTACCATAACAATAGGCATAACCCTAGCCTGAGGCCTATTTTTACTCCTATTCCATACATTAACCCTATCCCAAACATTACTACCCACCCTAGCTCTAATCCCAACCCTAGCCATAGCCCTAAACCTAACGCTAACCCTAACCCTAACAATAGCTTTAACAGTAACCCTTAACCTAAAATTAACACTAACACTGCCCCTACACTTAAACCTAAACCTATCCCTATCCCTATACCTAACCCTAAGCTATTCCTAACCCAAAACCTGACCCTAACCCTAACACTAGCCTTAACACTAATACTAACCCTAACCCGAGCCCCAGCCCTAAACCTAAAGCTAACATGTGCCCTTGCCCTGTAAACAAACCTGACACTATCCCTTGCCCTAACCTAACACTGTCCTTAATTTTAGCTCAAACCATAACATTAACACTAACTGTAACATTAATCCTAACCCTAATCCTAAACCTAACGTAAACCTCAAACCTAATCCAAGGGCGTTCCTGTATTAACCCTAACCCTAAACCAATTTGTAATCTCCATTCTAACCATAGCCCTAGCCCTAAGCTTCATATTTTCTTTTTTATCTATATTTTCTTGATTATGTCATTACAGTTCTCCCATTTGCCCCCTTCAATCCCCTCCACCCTGCACCCCCCTCCCACCCACACTTCTTCTCTTTAGTTCATGCCCATGTATCATACGTTCTTTAGCTTCTACATTTCCCACACTACTCTTGCCCTCTCCCTGCCCTTTTCTCCCCGCCATCTATGCTACTTATTGTCTGTGCCTTCTCCCCACCCTCTCCTCCCACTCCCCTGTTTCTATCCTTTCCTGTGACCTCCATTTCTGTGGCTGTGCTCCTGTTTTAGGTGACCGCTAGTCTGCTTTAGGTTTAGGTGTGGATGTTAATAACTGTGAATTTGCTGTCCTTTCCCTGTTCATATTTTGATCTGCTTTTTCTTAGGGAAGTCCCTTTAACATTTCCTATAGGAAGGGCTTTGTAATGATGAATTCCTTGAAATTGATTTTATCTGAGAAGCATTCTATCTGATCATCCATTCTGAATGAAAGTTTTGCTGGATAGAGCAGTCTTGGATGTAGTTTCTTGTTTTTCCTGACTTGACATACTTCTTTCCAGCCTCTTCTTGCCTGTAAGGTCTGTTTTGAGAAATCAGCTGACAGTCTGATGGGAACTCTTTGCAGGTAACTGTCTCCTTGTCTCTTGCTGCTTCTAGAATTCTATCCTTCATTTTAATCTTGGCTAATGTAACTATGATGTGGCAGGGTGTGTACCTCCTTAGATCATAATTCTTTGGGACTCTCTGAGCTTCCAGGACTTCCTGGATGTCTATTTCCTTTGCCAGATTGGGAAGTTCTCCATTACTATTAGTTCAAATAATTTTTCCACTTCTTCTTCCTCTTCTGGTATTCCTATAATTCGGATGTTGGAGCATTTAAAGATGTCCTGGAGGTTCCTAAACCTCTCCACATTTTTTTGAATTCTTGATTCTTCATTCTTTTCTGCTTGGTTGTTTGTTTCTTCCTTCTAGTCCATTACATTGATTTGAGTCCCATTTTTCTTGCCATGACTACTGGTTCCCATGCATTTTCCATCAATTCACTTATGAACACCTTCATTTTTTCATCTATTTGTGACCAAAATCAAGCAATTCTGTGAGCATCCTGATTAGCAGTGCTTTGAACTGTGCATCTGATACGTCGGCTATCTCTTGCTTGCTTAAAAGTATGAGCTGTGGGACACTGAGCTTTTCTTCTGTTTGAGTCATTTTTGGTCAGGTGGCTGCTGTTGCGAATCAGGGGTGGGAGCCTTCGGTGTTTACCAGGGCGGGGCAGCCTAGTGGCGAATTTCTGATGCTATCTATGGGGGCGGGTTCAGAGAGGGAACAATGGAGCCTGTTCCTTGTTCCTTCAGATTTGCTTCCCCTCTGCTGCCTCCCACAAGCAAAGAGCCCCCCCCCCCCTGGCGTGGTTCCCAGGTGGGAGGGCCTATGCACACTCCAGAACCTTGCAGGTCTCCCTGGTGAACTCTCCTGTGAGGCTGGGAACCTCACCTGGCACCTTTTCAGTCAGTGTTTTTAGGCTTTATTGCCCGTCGCTGGGGCCCTGTCCCTAGCCCTAATCTTAACCCAAACCCTAGTCCTAGCACTAACACTAGACCCAAACCTAACCATATTTCTAGCCCTATTGCGGACCTAACCTATCCCTACATGTAGCCCTAACTCTAAGCCTAAACTTAAACCTAACCATGACCATAACCCCAATCCTAGTCCTAGCAGCAATAACCCTAACCTAAACTCTAGCCCTAATACTAACCTAAAAGTAACCCTAAACCTAAACTTATCCCTACACATAATCCTAAACAAAGCCTTACCCCTAACTATAACACTAATGCTCTCCCTAAACCTATACTTACCCCTAACCCTCAACTTAAGCCTAACGCTAGCCCTAACCCTCACCCGAACCCTAAACCTATCCATGGACTCAAACCTAGCCATAGCCACAGCCCTAGTTCTAACCCTACACCTAACCCTAACCCCATCAGAGGCCTAAAAGAACCCTAGCTCTATCTTTAGGCCAATCCAAACATTGTCCTGAACCCTAAACGTTTAATTAACCCTAACTTTAACCCTAACACTACACTAACCCTCACACTAGCTGTAGCCCTAATTCTATCACTAACACAAGCCTTAACTCTCACAAATATCCGAAGCTTAAGCCTAACCCTAGGCCTAATCCCTGGCCATACTCTAACCCTAACTCTCACCCTCACCCTAATCCTAGCCCTAGCCCTAACCCTAAACCTAACACTAACCCTAGTACAAGCCCTATGGTCATGCTCGCTCTCTTCATAGACCAATTGATGATATTAGCCCACAACCTAAACTTTGCAATAATCCTAACTGTAACTCTAACACTACCCTATCCCTCGCACTAAGCATCGCTCTTGATCTATCACTAAGACTAGCACTAAGACTTACCCTAACCGTAACCACACCCCAAACCCTAAGCCTACACATAAGCCTAGACCATGACTGGACCATAACTCTAACACTATCCTTAACTCTAGCCCTAGTCCTGACCTGAAACCTAGCCCTAACAGAAACACTAACCATAGCTTTAATCCAAACTCTAGCGCTGACCCCTGCCCTAATCTGAAACCTAAACTTAACTTTACTCATAGCCGTAGCCATAGCCCTAACTGTAACCCTAACCCTACACCTAACCCTATCCCTATGTCTAACCCTACCCCTAACCCTCACCCTAGCTGCAGCCCTATCCCTAGAATTAACCCAAAATCTTACCTAAACCTAGCCATAACCCTAGCCGTAGCCCTGGCCTAATCCTAAATCTAACCCTAGCCTTAAACCCTGGCCCTAACAATAATCTTAGCCCTATACATAAACCTATCCCCAGCATTAACCCAAATCCTAACACTAACATAGACCTACAATTCAGCCTAACCCTAACCGTTGCCCTCCCACTAACCCTAACACTAGCCAGAGTCCTCGCCCTAGACCTAACCCTAAACCTAATCCTAACCCTAGCCCTAAACTCACCCATAACCTTAACCCTAATCTATCCATAATTCTAAACATAACACTCAGATAACATCAAACGTAGCCCTATCCAGAGACCTAAACCAGCCCTAGCCCTAGGCCTAGCCTTAGCCCTACCCCTAACTATAACCCTAACACTACCCGTAACCCTAACCTTAACCCTATCCCCATCCCCAGCCCTAATCCTATCCCTAGCACTCACCCTAAGCATAGCCATAGCCCTAGATAAAGCTCTAGCCCGATGCCCAACACTGGCCCCAGACCTACACATAAGCACAAACCCTAACTCTAACCGTAATGCTAAGTCTCAATCTAACCCTAGCTCTTGTCGAATATGAAGACTATCCTTAACAGTAACCGTAATCCTAGCCCTAAACCTAGCCCTAGCCCTTACCCTAACTCTAAAATTAACCCTAACACTAGCCATAACCCTAAACCTAAAACTAACCTAAAATATAAATCTATTCCTAGCCCTAACTGTAAACCTAGCCACAGCCTTAACATTAACCCTAACCCTAACCCTAACTCTAACCCTAAACCTTGCCCTAGCATTAGAACCAGCCCTAACCCTAACCATAACTGTAACAGCAACCAAGTCCTAGCCCTAACCCTTAGCTTAACTGTAACCATAGCCCTAAACCTGACCCAAAACATAGATCTAACCCTAGCCCTAGCACTAACCCTAGCTATACCGATATCTCTTGCAATAGCCCTAACACTAGCCTGAGAATAAACCCTAGACATAGCCCTAGACTTAGCCCTAATCCTAACCCTAAACCTACCCCTAGACCAAGCCCTACCCCTGACCCTAGCCATAGCATTAGCCCTAATAATAGCATGAACACTTGAACTGACACTAACCCTGCCCTAAACCTAAACCTATCAGTAGCCCTAACCCTAATCCTAACCATTACCATAAGCCTAGCCCGATCCTTATTCCTAACACTGGACCTAGACCTAGCCCTAACCCATATATTAACCCTAACGCTAACGATAAGCCTAAAACTAAACATAGCTTTAGCCGTAACCCAAGCTCTAGCACTAACACTAACTGTAATGCCAACTTTACCCCTACCCCTAGCCCTAACCCTAACCCTAACACTAACACTAACCCTAGCCCAAATACAAACGCTAATGCTAGCCCTAGTCTGAAACCTAACCCAAACCCTACCTCTAGCCCTAAAGCTAACGTCAACCCTAATGTTAACCCCATTGCTAGGAATAGCCCTAAACATGGCCCTTAACCTAAGGCTAATCATAAAAATAACCCTATACCTAGAACTAAATCTACCCCTAGCATAAACCCTAGCCATAGCCCTACCCCTAGTCCTAGACCTAGCCCTAACCTAGGCCCTAGTCCTAGCCTGCACCTGAACCTAGCCATAGCCCTAGACCTAAGACTAGCGCTAACCCTTGAACTAATTCTAAATCTAATCCTAACACTAACCTAAGCACTAGTCATAACCCAAAACCCATCACTAGCCCTACACCAACCCCTAATACTAGCCTTAAACCTAATACCAACCTTAACACTAACCCTATCCCTAGACTTAATCTTACCTGTAAACCTACACTTACCCCTAAACTTTGCCCTGGTAGTAGCACTACCTTAACCCTAACCCTAGACCTAAACCTAACACTAAACCTAAACCTAAACCTGGTCCTAGCCCGAAAGTTAACCTCACAATTTCACTAGCCCCTGGCCTAGACGTAAGCCTAAACCTGAATGTAACCCTAGCACTAACCCTAAATGTAGGCCTAAGCAGAGCCCTAGAGCTAACTATAGCCCTAACACTATCACTAACCCCAACAGTAGATATAACACTAACCATAAAACTATACTTACCCTAGCCCTAGCCCTTACACTAACCCTAACCCTAAACCTTACCCTATCCTAGCTATAACACTAAAACTAACCCTAATCCAAACCACAGCCCTAACTCTAACCCTAAACCTACCCCTAACACTAGCCCTGACACTACCTCTACCCCTAACCTAAAACTAGCCCTAGCCCTAGTCCTATACCTAGTCTTACCCCTAAGCATATCTCTAACCCTAACCCAAACCCTAGCCATACGCTAACTCTACCTTTAAGGCTAGCCCTAGTGCTAACCATAATACTAAACCTAACAGTAGCCCTAGACATAGCACTTCCCTACCCCTCTCACTAGCAATAATGTGAACCGAGGTTTAACCCTACCCTAACAATAAACCTAACCCTAAATGTAACCTTAGCTTTAGTCCTAACATTTCCCATAGCCCTAGCTCTATCCCTAACCGCAAACCTACCTGCTCTAACACTAAGCCTAGCCTAGCCCTACACCGAACCCTAAACCTAGCCCTAACCTCAACCCTAACCTTATGTCTTGCCCTAGCCTTAGTCCTAGTACTAAACAAAGCCTTAACCCTAACCCAAACACTAGCACTAAACCTAGCCCTAGCTCTAACCCTAATCCTAGTCCGAACCCTACCCCTAAACCAAACGAAGCTCTAACCCTAACCTTAGCCCTAACCCTAGCCATAAACCTAAACATAACCCTATGCAACACACTAAACTTAGATGTAACCCCAGCCCTAAACCTAAATCTAACCCTACCCGTAACCATAACTCTAGCCTTAGGCCTAAACCGAGGCCTAGGCCTAGCCCTAAAGCTTTCCTTAACTATAACCCTAACCCTAGGCCTAAACCTAACCATAAACCTACTTGTAACACTAGTCTTAGACTTCGCCATAGCCCTAGCCATAATCATACCCCTAAACATAGAATTACCCATAGCACTAACCCTAACCGTAACTGTAGCCCAAAACATAACTCTAAAAAGAGTTCTAACCCTGTCACTTACACTATCGCTAGCATGAACACTACTGCTAATGCCAGCTCTAGACCAAACCCTAACCTAAATCCTAGCTTTAGCCCTAACCCAAACGCTAACACTAACGCTAACCCTAAATCTAGGCCTAGCCCTAAACCTAAACCTAAACCTAAACATGGCCCTTGCCCAAAAGCTAAACCTTGCAATTTCACTGGACCCAGGCCTAGACTTAGGCCTAAACCTGAATCTAACCCTAGCCCTAACCCTAAACTTAGACCTAACCTGAGCCTTAAACCTAAAAGTAGCCCTAACCCTATCACTAATCCTAACAGTAGATATAACACTAACTCTAAAGCTATCCCTACTGTAGCCCTAGTCCTAACCCTAACTTTAGCATACGCCTTACCCTATCATAGTTATAACACTAAAACTAACCCTAATCCTAATCACAACCCTAATTCTAACCATAATCCTACCCTAAACACTAGACCTGACACTAGCTCTAACCCTAACCTAAAACTGGCCCTAGCCCTACTCCTAAAGCTAGTCTTAACCCTAACCTTAACCATAACCCTAACCTTAGCCATACGCTAACACTACTTTAAAGCTAGCCTTAGCCGTAACCATAATCCTAAACCTAACACAGCCCTAGACACACCACTGCAATAGCCCTGTCGCTAGCAATATCTGAACCGAGGTTTAACCCTACCCTAACAATAAACCTAACCATATATATATCCTTAGCCCTAGCCCTAACCGCAAACACACCTGGCTCTACACTAACCCTAGCAAGGCCCTAAACCTAACGCTAAACCTAGTACTAACCCTAACCCTAACCCTAAACCTTACCCATTTAAGCTATAACACTAAAATTAACCCTAATCTTAACCACAACCCTAACTCTAACCCTAACCCTAAACCTAACCCTAGCCCTGACACTAGCTCTAACCTAACCTAAAACTAGCCCTAGCCCTATTCCTAAAGCTAGACTTAACCCTAAACTTAACATTAACCCTAACCCTAGCCATATGCTAAAACTACCTTTAACACTAGCCCTAGCCCTAACCATAGCCCTAATCATAACACTAGCCCTAGACATAGCACTGCCCTAGCCCTCTCTCTAGCAATAATCTGAACCGAGTTTTAACCCTACCCTAACAATAAACCTAACCCTAAATGTAACCTTAGCTTTAGAGCTGACCTTTCTCATAGTCTTAGCCCTAGCCCTAAATGAAAACCTACCTGGCTCTATCACTAACCCTAGTCTAGACCTACACCTAAACCTAAACCAAGCCCTAATGTCCCCTTAACCTTATACCTAGCCCTAGCCTTAGACTTAGCCCTAAACCTAGCCCTAGCCCTAAGCTGAACACTAGCGCTAAACCTATCCCTAAACCTAACCCTAGTCCTAGTCTCAACCCTAACTGTAAACCAACACAGCTCTAACCCTAAGCCTAGCCCTAAACCTAACCCTAACCCTATGCCAGACCTTAAACCTACATTTAACCCCAGACCTAAACCTAAATCTAACCATACCCATAACCATAACCCTAGCCCTAGGCCTAAACCGAGGCCTAGGCTTAGCCCTAAAGCTTGCCTTAAGTCTAACCCTAACCCTAGGGCTAAACCTAACCATAACCCTAGTGGTAACACTAGTCTTAGACATCGCCATAGCCCTAGCCATAGTCATAACCTTAGACGTAGAACTAGCACTAGCACTAACCCTAACCGTAATTGTACCCCGAAATATAAGTCTAATTCTAGCCCTAACCCCATCACTTACACTATCACTAGCATGAACACTAATGCTAATGCCAACCCTAGACCGAACCCTAACCTAAATGATAGCTTTAGACCTAAACCGCAAGGTAACCCTAACGCTAACCCTAAAACTAGGCCTAGCCCTAAACCAAACCCTAACCCTAAACCTAGCCCTACTCCTAGCCCTAACGCTATCACTAGCATAACCTCTATACATAGCCATAGCCCTAGACCTAGACATAGCCCTAAACCTAGGCTAGTCCTAGTCCTAGCATTGACCCTAGCTGGAGCCCTAGACCTAACCATAGCCCTAAACCTTGAACTAACCCTAAACCTAAACCTAACCCTAACCCTAGTCCTAGCCATAAACCTAATTCTAACTGAAAACTAGCCTGAGCCCTAGCCTTAACGGAGCCGTATACATAACCCTAACCCTAAACATAGCCCTAATCCTAGCCCTAAGTAACCCTAACCCTAGCTCTAACCCTCACCCTAACCGTAACCCAAGCCCTACTCTTCGCCCTAGCACTAGCAGCACCATAGCCCTACAACTATTCCTAACCATATGTCTAAACCTAACCCTATCCCTATCCCTAACCCTTACCCTAACCCTAACTCTAACCCTAATCCTAAACCTAACCCTAGCCCTGACACTAGCTCTAACCCTAACCTAAAAGTAGCCATAGACCTAGTCCTAAACCTAGTCTTTACCCTAACCTTAACCTTTACCCTAACACTAGCCTTACGCTAAAACTACTTTTAACGCTAGCCCTAGCCCTAACCATACTCCTAAACCTAACACTAGCCCTAGACATAGTACTGCCCTAGCCCTCTCACTAGCAATAGTCTGAACCGAGGTTTAACCCTACCCTAACAATAAACCTAACCGTAAATGTAACCTTAGCCTTAGTCCTAACCTTTCCCATATCTCTAGCCCTAGCCCTAACCACAAACCTACCTGGCTCTAACATGAAGCCTAGCCTAGACCTACACCTGAACCTAAACCTAGCCCTGACCTCAAAACTTACCTTATATCTAGCCCTAGTCTTGGCCCTAGCCGTAAATGTAGCCCTAGCCCTAACGCAAACACTAGTGCTAAAGCTATCCCTAAACCAAACATTAATCCTACTTTGAACATTAACTCTAAACCTCAACCAAGCTCTAACCCTAACTCTAGCCATAAACCTAGCCATAAACCTAACCCTAACACTATGTCTGACACTAAACCTAGATTTATCCCTAGCTCTAACCTAAATCTAACCCTACCCATAACCTTAACCCTAGCCCTAGGCCTAAACCGAGGCCTAGGCCTAGTCCTAAGGCTTGCCTTAACTCTAACCCTAACCCTAGGCCTAAACCTAACCATAAACCTAGTTGTAACAGTAGTATTAGACATCGCCATGGCCCTAGCCATAGTCATACCCCTAGACATAGAACTACCACTACCACTAACCCTAACCGTAACCGTAGCCCGAAACGTAAGTCTAACCCTAGCCCTAACTGTATCACTTACACTATCCCTAGCACGAACACTAATGCTAATGCCAGACCTAGACCGAACCCTAACGTAAACCCTAGCTCTAGCCCTAAACCGAACGCAAACATTAACGCTAAACCTAACCCTAGAAATACCCCTAAATGAAACACAAACACTAAACCTAGCCCTAATCCTAGCCCTAACTCTACCACTAGCACAAACCCTAGACATAGCCATAGCTCTAGACCTAGACATACCCCTAAACCTAGGCTAGTCCCAGACCTTTCCCTGACCCTAGCTTAAGCCCTAGATCTAAGCATAGCCCTAAACATTGAACTAACCCTAAATTAAACCTAACCCTAACCCTACTTCTAGCCATAGACCCAATTCTAATCCATACACTAACCCAAGTCCTAGCCTTAATCATAGCCGTAAAAATAACACTAACCCTAAACCTAGCCCTAATCCTAACCCTAAGTAACATTAACCCTAGCCCTAACCTGCACCCTAACCCGAAACTAAGCAATAACAGATGCCCTAGCACTAGCAGCACCATAGCCCTAAACCTAAACCTAAACCTATGTGTAACGCTGACCCTACCCCAGCCCTAAACCTAACTCTAACCCTAACACTATCCCTAGCCTGAACCCTAGCCCTAGCCCTAGCATTACCCTAGCCTATCCATAGCCCTAGGTCTAGCCCTAGCCCTATGCCCAACACGGGCCCTAGACCTACACGTAAGAACAAACCATAAACCTAATCCTAAGGCCAAGTCTCAAACTAAACCTAGCTCTAGTCGTATACCAAGCCCTGGACTTAACACTAACTGTAAACCTAGCCCTAACCCTAGCCCTAGCCCTAGCCCTACCCCTAAAACTAACCCTAACACTAGCCATAACCCTAAACCTAAGACTAACCCAAAAACTTAATCTATTCCTAGACCTAACTGTAAACGTAGCCCTAGCCTTAACATTAACCCTAACCCTAACCCTAAACCTAAACGTAACTGTAGGCCTAGACTTTTACCCAACCCTAACCATAACCATAACCATAACTGTAACAGCAACCCCAGTCCTAGACTGACCCTAAACTTAACCCGATCTGAAGCCCTAAACCTGAAGCAATACGTAGCTCGAAACCTAGCCCTAGCACTAACCCTATCGATAGCAATAGCCCTAGCACTAGCCCTAACACTAGGCTCAGAATAAACCCTAGACATAGCCCAAGATGTAGCCCTATTACTACCCCTAACCCTTGCCCTAGCCCAAGCCCTAGCCCTGACCCTAGCCATAGAATTAGCCCTAATACTAGCACTAACACATGAACTGACACTAACCCTACCCTAAACCTAAATCTATCACTAGCCTGACCCTAACCCTAACCATTGCCATAAGCCTATCCCTATCCCTATTCTTATCACTGGCCCTGGACCTATCCCTAGCCAAAATATAAAACCTAAGGCGAATGATAAGCCTAAGCCTAAACATAGCTCTAGGCATAGCCCAAGCCCCAGCACTAACACTAACTCTAACTCCAGCCTTAGCCACACCCGTAGCCCTAATTCTAACCCTAACACTAAACCTAGCCCAAACACAAATGCTAACGCTAGCCCTAGAGCGAAACCTAACCCAAAACCTATCTGTAGTCCTAAAGCTAACCTCAACCCTAATGTTAAACCTATTGCTAGGCATAGCCCTAAACATAGCCCTTAACCTAAGGCTAACCATAAACATAACCCTAGTCCTAGCACTAAATCTAGCCCTAGCATAAACCCTAGCCATTGTCTTACCCCTAGCCCTAGACATATCTCTAACCTAGGCCCTAGTCCTAGCCCTACACCTGAACCTAGCCGTAGCCCTAGACCTAAGCCTAGCGCTAACCCTTGAACTAATTCTAAATCTAACCCTAATCCTAACCCAAGCACTAGACATAACCCTAAACCCATCATTACCCCTAAACCAATGCCTAACCCTAGCCCTATACATAATACTAACCTTAAAATGGACTCTAGCCCTACACTTAACCTTAGCCATAGCCCTACTCCTAACCCTAAACCTGGTCCTGGTAGTAGCACTACCATAACCCTAACCCTAGACTTAAACCTAACCCTAAAGTAAACCTAAACATGGCCCTAGCACAAAAGCTAAACCTAGAAATTTCCCTAGACCCAGGCCTAGATTTAGGCCTAACCCTGAATCTAACCCTATTTCTAACCCTAAACTTAGACCTAATCCGAGCCGTAGAACTAAATGTAGACCTAACGCTATCTCTAACACTAAAACTAGATATAACACTAACTCTAAACCTACCCCTACCCTAGTCCTAGCCCTAACACTAACCCTACCACTAACTCTAACCCTAAACATAAACCTTACCCTATCCTAGCTATAACACTAAAAGTAAACCTAATCCTAATCACAACCCTAACTCTAACCCTAATCCTACCACTAATACTAGCCCTGACACTAGCTCTAACCCTAACCTAAAACTAGCCATAGCCCTAGTCCAAAACCAAGTCTTAACCCTAACCTTAACCCTGACCCTAACCCTAGCCAAACCCTAACACTACCTTCAACACTAGCCCTACCCCTAACCATAATCATAAAGCTAACACTAGCCCTAGACATAGCACTGCCCTAGCCCTATAGCTAGCAATAATCAGAACCAAGGTTTAAAGTTACACTGATAATAATCCTAACCATGAATGTAACCTTGGCCTTAGTCCTAACTTTTCCCATAACCCTAGCCCTAGGCCTAACCGAAAATCTACCTGACTCTAATACTAACCATAGGCTAGCCCTACACTTAACCCTGAACCTAGCCCTGACCTCAACCCTAACCTTATACCTAACCCTACCATTAGCCGTAGCCCTAAACCTAGCCCCAGTCTGAACCCAAACACTAGCGCTAAACCTATCCCTAAACGTAATCCCAATCTTAGTCCCAACCCTAATCCTAAACCTAACCCAAGCTCTAACCCTAACCCTAGCCATAAACTAACCTTAACCCTATGCCAGACACTAAACCTAGATTTAACCCCAGCCCTAAACCTAAATCTAACCCAACCCATAAAGATAACCAGAGCCCTAGGCCTAAACCGAGGCCTAGGCCTAGCACTAAAGCTTGCCTTAACTCTATCCCTAATCCTAGGCCTAAACTTAACCAGACCCTAGTTGTAACAGTAGTCTTAGAGATCGCCATAGCCCTAGCCATAGTCATACTCCTAGCCATCAAACTAGCACTACCTCTAACCCTAACTGTAAATGTAGCCCGAAACGTATGTCTAACCCTAGCCCTTACCCTATTCTTACACTATTGCTAGCATGAACACTAATGCTAATGCCAGCCTTAGACCAACACTAACCTAAACCCCAGCCCTAGCCTGAAACCAAACGCTAACACTAACGCTAACCCTAACCCTAGGCCTAGCCCTAAACCAAACCGTAATCCTACACCTAGCCCTAGTCCTAGCCCTAACACTACTACTAGCATAAACCCTAGACATAGTCATAGCCCTAACTTAGACATAGCCCTAAACCTAGGCTACTCCTAGTCCTAGCCCTGACCGTAGCTGGAGCCCTAGACCTAACCGTATCCCTAACTCTTGCACTAATCCTAAACCTAAGCCTAAACCTAACCCTAGTCCCAGCCATAAACCTAATTCGAATCCGAACACTAACCCGAGCCCTAGCCTTAACCTTAGCCGTAAACATAACCCTAACCCTAACACTAACACTAATCCTAACCATAAGTAACCCTAACCCTAGCCCTAACACTCACCCAAACCCTAACCAAAGCCCTAGCCCATGCCCTAGCACTAGCAGCACCATAGACCTAAATATAAACCTAACAATATCACTAAACCTACCCCTACCCCTAGCCCTATACATAACCCTAACCCTAACACTAACTCTAGCCCTAAGCCTAGACATAGCCCTAGGTCTCACCCTAGCCCTATGACCAACACTGGTCCTAGACCTACACGTAAGCACAAACTCTAAACATACCGTAACACTATGTCTAAACCTAACCCTAGCTCTAGCCGTAGACCAAGCCCTAGGTCTAACACTAACCGTAACCCTAGCCATAACCCTAGCCCTAGCCCTAGCCCTAACCCTAACTGTAAAACTAACCTTAACACTAGCCATAATCCTAAACCTAAGACTAACCCCAAAACTAAACCTATTCTTAGCTCCAACTGTAAACCTAGCCCTAGCCTAACATTAACCCTAACCATAACCGTAACCCTAACCTAAACCCTAAACCTACCACTAGACCTAGCCCTAACCCTAACCCCAGCCCTAGCCTTAGACCCAGGCTTAACCCTAACCATAACTGTAACTGCAACTCCAGTCCTAGCCCTAACCCTTAGCTTAACCCTAACCATAGCCCTAAACCTGACTTAAAACATAGCTCTAACCCTAGCCCTACCACTCACCCTAGCCATAGCGATAGACCTAGCACTAACCCTCACACTAGCCTGAGAATAAACCCTAGATATAGTCCTAGACATAGCCCTAATCCTAGCCCTAACCCTAGACCTAGCCCTGACCCTAGCCGTTGCATTAGCCCTAATACTAGCACAAACACTTGAACTGACACTAACCCTGCCCTAAACCTAAAACTATCCGTACCCCTAACCCTAATCCTAACCATTGCCATAAGCCTAGCTCTATCACTATTCCTAACATTGGCCCTAGACCTAGCCCTAGCCCAAATATTAAACCTAGTGCTAACGATAGACCTAAGCCTAAACATAGCTCTAGCCATAGCCTAAGCCCTAGCCCTAACACTAAGTGTAACACCAACCCTAGGCCTATCCCTAGCCCTAACCCTAACACAAATACTAGCCCAAACACAAACGCTAAGGCTGGCCCTAGACCAAAACCTAAACCAAACCCTAGCCCTAGCCCTAAAGCTAATGTCAACCCTAATACTAACCCTATGGCTAGGCATAGCCCTAAACATAGCCCTTAACCTAAGGCTAACCATAAACATAACCCTAGTCCTATTACTAAATCTAACCCCAGCATAACCCCTATTCATAGCCCTACCCCTAGCTCTAGACCTAGCCCTAACTTAGGCTCTAGTCTAAGCCCTACACTTGAACCTAGGTGTAGCACTAGACCTAAGCCTAGAGCTAACCCCTGAACTAAATTCTAATTCTAACCCTAAACCTAACCCTAACTCAAGCACTAGACTTAAACCTAATCCCAACACTAGCCCTAAACCAACCCCTAACCCTAACCCTAACCCTAATTCTAGTCTTAACAATAACACTAGCCCTAGACTTAACCTTAGCCGTAAACCTTCTCCTAACCCTAAACCTGATCCTGGTAGTAGAACTACTGTAACCCTAACACCAGATCTAAACCTAACCCTAAAACTAAACCTAAACATGGCCCTAGCCCGAAAACTAAACCTCACTATTTCACTAGCCTCAGGCCTAGACTTAGGCCTAACCATGAATCTAACCTTAGCCTTCACACTAAACTTAGACCTAACCTGAGCCCTAGATCTAATGGAACCCCAACCCTATCATTAACCCTAACACTAGATATAATACTAACTTTAAATCTATCCCTAAACTAGTCCTAGCCCTAACCCTAACCCTAACCCTAAACATAAACCTTACCCTATCCTAGCTATAACACTAAAACTAACCCTAATCCTAACCACAACCATAACTCTAACCCTAATCCTACCCCTAGCCCTAGCCCTGACACTAGCTCTAACCCTAACCTAAAACTGGCCCTAGTCTAGTCGTAAACCTAGTCTTATCCCTAACCTTAACCCTAACCCTTACCGTAGTAATTTGCTAACACTACCTTTAACACTAGCCCTAGCCCTAACCATAACCCTAAACCTAACACTAGCCCTAGACCATAGCACTGCCATAGCCCTATTGCTAGCAGTAATTTGAATCTTACCCTAACAATAAACCTAACCATAAATATATCCTTTGCCTTAGTCCTAACTTTCCCATAGCCCTAGCCCTAGACATTATAGCAAACCTACCTGGCTCTAACACTAACCCTTACCTAGTCCTCCACCTAAACCTAAACCTAGCCCTAACCTCAACCCTAACCTAATACCTAGCCCTTGACTTATACCGATCCTTAACCTAGCCCTAGCCTAAACCAAACACTAGCGCTAAACCTATCCTTAAACCTAACCCTAATCCTAGTCTCAACCCTAAACCTTAGCCTAACCCAAGCTCTAAACCTAACCCTAACCCTAGCCCTAACCCAAGCCATAAACCTAACCCTAACTCTATTCCAGACACTAAACCTAGATTGAACCCCAGCCCTAAACATAAATCTAACCCTACCCATAACCATAACTCTAGCCCTAGGCCTAAACCGAGGCCTAGGTCTAGCCCTAAAACTTGTCTGAACTCTAACCCTAACCCTAGGCCTAAACCTAACATAACCCTAGTTGTAACAGTAGTCTTAAACATCGCTATAGCCCTTGCCATAGTCATACCCCTAGCTATACAAAAACTAGCACTAACACTAACACTAACCATAACTGTAGCCTTAAACATAAGTCTAACCCTAGCCCTAACCCTATCACTTACACTATCCCTAGCACAAACACTAATGTTAACGCCAGCCCTACACTGAACCCTAACCTAAACCCTAGCCCTAGCCCTAAACTAATGCTAACCCTAACCCTAGGCCTAGCCCTAAACCAAACCCTAACCCTAAACATAGTCCTAGTCCGAGCCCTAACGCTACCACTAGCAAAAACCCTAGACATATCCATAGCCCTAGGCCTAGACATAGCTTTAAACCTAGGCTGGTCCTTGTCCTAGCCCTGACCCTAGCTGGAGCCCTAGGCCTAACCGTAGCCCTCACCCTTGAACTAACCCTAAACCTAAACCTAACCCTAAACCCAGTCCTAACCATAGACCTAATTCTAATCTGAACACTAACACAAGGCCTAGTCTTAACCTTAGCCGTAAATGTAACCCTAACCCTCAACCCAGCCCTAATCCTAGCCCTATGTAACCCTAACCCTAGCCCTAACCCTCATCCTAAACTTAACCCAAGCCCTAGCCCTCGCCCTAGCACTAGCAGCACCATAGCCCTAAACCTAACCCTAACCCTATGTCTAACCCTAACATTACCACTAGCCCTAGCCCTAACTCTAGCCCTAACCCTAGCCCTAACCCTGTCCCTAGCACTCACCGTAAGCCTAGCCATAGCCATATGCCCAACACTGGCCCTAGACCTACACATAAGCACAAAAACTAAACCTAACCATAATGCTAAGTCTCAACCTAATGCTAGCTGTAGTCATATACCAAGACCTAGCCCTAACACTAACCGAAACCTAGCCTTAACCCTAGCCCTAGCCCTAATCCTAAAATTAACCCTAACACTAGCCATACCCTAAAACTAAGACTAATACAAAAAATAAACCTATTCCTATCCCTAACTGTAAACCTGTCAGGAACCTGGACTAAGCAGAATCTGGCCTTTCGGCTGATGCAATCGGCTCGGGGGTTTACGCTCCTCAGAAACAACAAGACATGCGGTTGGTCTTCCTGTTGTTGCCACCTGAGGCTTAGCCTCCCCATTATCACCAGTTACAACTGGCCCAGCCCATGCCAAGAGCATGCGCAGAGCACAAGCACAAGCTACCAATCATAGTATAGGACACGCACCCTGGCATGCGTGCAGTAACCTATCATGAAGCACTCCTTTGTGTACCCTTCACCAATCAAGTAGCGACACACTTCTCTTTCTCCCCTCTATATAAGTCTTTGCCCGGAAATAAAATTTTGCAGCTTGATCAGAACTTACTGTCTTGCTGTCATTCTTTGCGCCTCTTGTCCCCCTCACCCATTTGCTCCAGACAGGTGGTCGAGTCCCAGTTGACTGCTCTGCTGGCCAGGGCATAAACCTAGGCCTAGCCTTAACATTAGCCCTAACAGTAACCCTACACCCTAATCCTAGCCCTAGCCTTAGACCCAGCCCTAACCCTAACAATAACTATAACAGCAAACCCAGTCCTAGCCCTAACCCTTAGTTTAACCTAAACGTAGCCATAAACCTGACCGAAAACATAGCTCTAACCCTAGCCCTAGAACTAACCATAGACATACCGATAGCCCTAGCACTAGCCCTTACACTAGCCTGAGAATAAAACCTAGACATAGCCCTAGATGTAGCCCTAATCCTAGCCTTAACCCTAGTCCTAGACCTATCCCTAGCCCTGACCCATGCTGTAGCATTAGCCCTAATACTACAATGAACACTTGGACTGACACTAATCCTGCCCAAAACCTAAACCTATCACTAGGACTAACCCTAACCCTAACCCTAACCATTGCCATTAGCCTAGCCCTATCCCTTTTCCTAACACTGATCTTAGACCTAGCTCTAGCCCAAATATTAAAACTAATGCTAAACATAAGCCTAAGCCTAACATAGCTCTATCCGTAGCCCAAGCCATAGCCCTAACTCAGACCGTAACTGTAGACATAACCCTAATCCTAAACCTAAAACTAACTGTAACGCTAACCAAAAATCTAAACCTAAAATTAACCCAAACACTAAATGTATTCCTAGGCCTAACTGTAAACCTAGCCCTGTCCTTAACATTAAACCTAACCCAAAACCTAACTCTACCCCTAGACCTAGCCTTAAATCCAGCCCTAACCCTAACCATAACTGTAACAGCAACCCAAGTCCTACTCCTATCCCTTAGCGTAACCCTAAATGTAGCCCTTAAGCTGACCCAAAACATAACTCTAACCCTAGCCTTAGTACTAAACCGAGCCATACTGATAGCTCTAGCACTAGCCTTAACACTAGCCTGAGAATAAACCCTAGACATAGCCCTAGACGTAGCCCTAATCCTAGTCCTACACCTAGCCCTAGACCTAGCCTTAGCCCTGACACAACCCGTAGCATTAACCCTAATACCAGCACTGACACTTGAACTGACACTAACCCTGCCCTAAACCTAAATGTATCACTAGACCTGGCGCTAAACATAACCCTAACCATTGCCATAAGCCTAATCCTATCCCTATTCCTAACACTGGCCCTAACCCTAGCTCTGGACCAAATATTAAACCTAACCCTAACAATAAGCCTAAGCCTAAACATAGCTCTAGCCGAAGCCCAAGCCCTACCCCTAAGACTGACTGTAATGCCAGCCCCAGCCCTACCCCTAGCCCTAACTCTAACCCTAACACTAACCCTAGCCTAAACACAAACCCTAAAACTAGCCCTAGGCCAAAACCTAACCCAAACCCTAACCATAGCCCTAAAGCTAACGTCAACCCTCTTGATAACCCTATTGCTAGGCATAGCCTTAAACATAGCCCTTAACCTAAGGCTAACAATAAACATAACCCTAGTGCTAGCACTAAATCTACCCCTAGCATAAACTCTAGCCAAAGCCCTACACCTAGCCTTACACCTAGCCCTAACCTAGGCCTTACTTTTCTAGTTCTACACCTGAACCTAGCTGTAGCCCTAGACCTAAGCCTAGCGCTAACCCTTGAACTAATTCTAAATCTAACCCTAACCCAAACCCAAGCACTAGACATAACCCTAAACCCAGCACTATCCCTAAACCAACCCCTAACCCTAGCCCTAAACCTAACTAACCTTAACACTAACCCTAGCCCTAGACTTCACCTTAGGCATAAACCTACTCCTAACTCTAAACCTGGCCCTGGTAGGAGCACTACCATAACCCTAATCCTAGACCTAACCCTAACCATAAACCTAAATCTAAACATGGCCCTAGGACAAAAGCTTAACCTCACAATTTTACTAGCCCCAAGCCTAGACTTAGGCCTAACTCTGAATCTAACTCTATTTCTAAACCTAAACTTAAACCCAACCCGAGCCCTAGACCTAACTGTACCCTAACCTTATCACTAACCCTAACAGTAGATATAACACTAACTCTAAACCTATCACTACATGAGCCCTAGCCCTAACGCTAACTCTAACCCTAAGCTTAACATAAACCTTACCCTATTCTAGCTATAACAATAAAACTAAACCTAAACCTAAGCACAAATCTAACTCTAACCCTAATCCTAACCCTAACCCTATCCCTGACACTAGCTATAACCCTAACCTAAAACTAGCCCTAGCCCTAGTCCTAAACCTAGTCTTAACCCTAACCTTAACTCTAACCCTAACCCTAGCCATATGCTAACACTACCTTTAACGCTGGCCCTAGCCCTAACCATAATCCTAAACCTAACATTAGCCCTAGACATAGCACTGCCCTAGCCCTCTCGCTAGCAATAATATGAACCGAGGTTTAACGCTACCCTTACAATAAACCTAACACTAAATGTAACATTAGCCTTAGTCCTAACCTTCCCCATAGCCCTAGCCCTAGGCCTAACCGCAAATCTACCTGCCTCTAACACTAACCCTAGGCTAGCCCTACACCTAACCCTAAACCTAGACCTAAATTCAACCCTAAACTTATACCTAGCCCTAGCATTGTCCTTAGCCCTAAACCTAACCCTACTTCGAACCCAAACACTGGCACTAAACCTATTCTTAAACCTACAACTAATCCTAGTCCCAAAACTAACCCTATACCTAACCCAAGCTCTGACACTAACCCTACCCTAACCCTAGACGTAAACCTAACCATAAACCTATTCCAGACACTAAACAGATTTAACTCCAGCCCTAAACCTAATTCTAACCATACCCATAACCATAGCTCTAGCCCTAGCCTAAACCGAGGCCTAGGACTTGCTCTAAAGCTTGCCTTAACTCTAACTCTAACCCTAGGCCTAAACCTAACCATAATTCTAGTTGTAACACCAGTCTTAGACATCGCCATAGCCAAGCCATAGTCATACCCCTAGACATAGAACTACCACTAGCACTAACCCTAATCATAATCGTAGCCTGAAACATAAGTCTAACCCTAGCCCCAACCCTATCACTTACACTATCCCTACCACGAACACTAATGCTAACGCCATCCCTAGGCCGAACCCTAACCTAAACCCTAGCCCTAGCCCTAAATTGAACCCTAACACTAATGCTAACCCCAACCCTAGGCCTAGCCCTAAACCAAACCCTAACACTAATGCTAGCCCTAGTCCTAGCCCTAAAGCTACCACTAGCATAAACCCTAGACATAGCCATAGTCCTAGACCTAGACATAGCGCTGAACCTAGGCTAGTCCTAGTCCTAGCCCTGACCCTAGCTGGAGCCCTAGACTTAACCGTATCCCTAACCCTTGAACTAACCCTAAACCTAAACCTAACCCTAGCCCTAGTGCTAGCCATAAACCTAATTCTAATCTGAACACTAACCCGAGCCCTAGCCTTAACATTAAACCTAAACCTAACCCTAAACCTAACCCTAGCCCTAGTCTTAGACCCAGCCCTAACCCTAACCATAACTGTAACTGCAACAGAAGTCCTAGTCCTAATTCTTAGCGTAACCCTAAAAGTATTCCTAAAGCTGACCCAAAACATAGCTCTAACCCTAGCCCTAGTACTAACCCTAGCAATACCGATACTCCTAGCACTAGTCTTAAAACTAGACTGAGAATAATCCCTAGATATAGCCCTAGACGTAGCCTTGATCCTAGTCCTAACCCTAGCCCTAGACTTAGCCCTAGCCCTGACCCTAGCAGTAGCATTAGCGATAATACTAGCATGAACACCTGAACTGACACTAACCCTGCCTTAAACCTGAACCTATAACTAGACCTAGCCCTAACACTAATCCTAACCATTTCCATTAGACTAGCCCTATCCCTACTCCTAACACTGGACCTAGACCTATCCCTGGACCAAATATTAAACCTAACGCTAATGATAAGCCTAAGCCTAAACTGAGCCCTAGCCATAGCCCAAGCCTTAGCACTATCACTAACTGTAACGCTAGCCCTAGCCCTACCCCTAGCCCTAACCCTAGCCCTAACACTAACCCTAGCCCAAACACAAATACTAAAGCTGGCCCTAGACCAAAACCATACCCAAAACCTATCTGTAGCCCGAAAACTAACGTCAACCCTTATGGTAAACCTATTTCTAGGCATAGACCTAAACATAGCCTTTAACCTAAGGCTAACCATAAACATAACCCTAGTCCTAGCACTAAATTTACCCCTAGTACAAACCCTACCCATAGCCCTACCCCTAGCACTACCCCTAAACCTAATACTAACTTTAACACTAACCCTACCCTACACTTAACCTCAGCTGTAAACGTACTTCTAAACCTAAACCTGGCCCTGGTAGTAGCACTACCATAACTTTAACCCTAGACCTAAGCCTAATCCTAAACATAAACATAAACATGGCCCTAGCCTGAAGCTAAACCTCACAATTTCACTAGCCCCAGGCCTAGACTTAGGCCTAACCCTGAATCTAACCCTAGCCCTAAGCCTAAACTTAGACCTTACCCGAGCCCTAGACCTAACTGTAGCCCTAACCCTATCACTAAGCCTAACACTAGATATAACACTAACTCTAAACCTATCCCTACCTTAGCCCTAGCCATAAACCTAACCCTAACCCTACCCCTAAACATAAACCTTACCTTTTCCTAGCTATAACACTAAAACTAACCCTAATTCTAACCACATCCCTAACTCTAACCCTAATTCTACCCCTAACTGTAGTCCTGACACTAGCTCTAACTCTAACCTAAAAGTACCCCTAGATCTAGTCCTAAACCTAGTCTTAACCCTACCCCTACCCTTAACTCTAACCTTAACATAAACCTTACCCTATTCTACTTACAACACTAAAACTAACCCGAATCCTAAAAACAACCATAACTCTAACCTTAATCCTACCCCTAACTTTAGACTTGTCACTAGCTCTAACCCTAACATAAAAGTAGCCCTAGACCTAGTCCTAAACCTAGTCTTAACTCTAACCTTAACCATAACCCTAGCCATACCCTTACACTGCCTTTAAAGCTAGCCCTAGCCCTAACCATAATCCTAAACCTAACACTAGCCCTAGAAATAGCACTGCCCTAGCCCTCTCGCTAGCAATAATCTGAACCATGGTTTAACCCTACCTTAATGATAAACCTACCCCTAAATGTCACCTTAGCCTTATTTCTAACGGTACCCATAGCCCTATCCCTAGCCCTAACCACAAACCTACCTGGCTCTAACACTAACCCTAGCCTAGCCCTACTCCTAACCCTAAACTTAGCCCTAACCTCAACCCTAACCTTATACCTATGCCTAGCCTTAGCCCTAGCCCTAAACCTAGCCCTAGCCCTAACGCAAACACTACCGCTAAACCTATTCCTAAACCTAACCCTAATCTTAGTCCCAACAAAAACCCTAAACCTAACCCAAGCTCTAACCCTAACTCTAGCCCTAAACCTAGCAATAAACCTAAACCTTACCCTATGCAAGACACTAAACCTAGATTGAACCCCAGCCTTAACCATAACCCTAATCCTACCCATAACCATATTCCTAGCCCTAAGCCTAAACCAAGGCCTAGGCCTAGCAATAAAGCTTGCCTGAACTCTAATCCTAACCCTAGGGCTAAACCAAACCAAACACTAGTTGTAACACTAGTCTTAAACATCGCCATAGCCCTAGCCATTCTTATATCTCTAGACATAGAACTAACACTAGCACTAACGCTACCCTTAACCCTAGCCCGAAACGTAAGTGTAACCCTATACCTAACCCTATCACTTACACTATCCCTAGAACAAACACTAATGCTAATGCAGGCGTAGATGAACCCTAACCTAAACCCAAGCCCTAGCCCGAAACCGAATGCTAAGACTAACGCTAACCCTAACACTAGGCCTAGCCCTAAACCAAAACTTAACACTAAATCTAGCCCTAGTCCTAGACCTAACGCTACTACTAGCGTAAACCCTAGACAAAGCCATAGCCCTAGACCTAGAAATAGCCCTAAACCTAGGCTAGTCCTAGTCCTAGCCCTGACCCTAGCTGGAGCCGAGGACCTATCCATTCCCTGAACCCTTGAACTAACCCTATACCTAAATCTAACCCTAACCCTACTCCCAGCTATTAACCTAATTGTAATCCGAACACTAACCCGAGCCCTAGCCCTAAATTTAGTTGTAAACATAACCCTAACCCTAAACCTGGAACATATTCTAACCCTAAGTAACACTAACCCTGGCCATGACCCTCACCCTAACCCTAACCCAAGCCCTAGCCCAAGCCCTAGAACTAGCAGCACCATAGCCCTAAAGCTAAACCTAACCCTATGTCTAAACCTAATCCTACCCCTAGCCCTAACCCTAACCCTAACACTAACACTTACCCTGGCCCTAACCCTAGCCCTAGCACTAACCCTAAGCCTAGCCATAGCCCTGGGTCTAGCCATAGCCCTATGCCCCACACTGGCCCTAGACCTACATGTAAGCACAAACTCTAAACCTAACCATAACACTAAGTCTAAACCTAAACATAGCTCTAGCCATAGACTAAGACCTAGACCTAACACGAACCTTAACCCTAGCCCTAGCCCTAACCCTTACCCTACCCTAAAACTAGCTGTAACACTAGCCATAACTCTAAACCTAAGACTAACCCAAAAACAACACCTATTCCTAGCCCTAACTGTAAACCTAGACATAGCCTTAAATTTAACCCTAATCTTAACCCTAACCATAACCCTAACCCTAACCCTAGCCCTAGCCTTAGACCCAGCCCTAACCCTAACAATAATTGTAACAGCAAACCCAGTCCTAGCCCTAACCCTTAGTGTAACCCTAAATGTAGTCCTAAACCTGACACAAAACATAGCTCTAAACCTAGCCCTAGCACTAACCCTAGCCATACCAATAGCTCTAGCACTAGCCCTAACACTAGCCTGAGAATAAACCCTAGACATAGCCCTAGACATAGCCCTAATCCTAGCCGTAACATTAGCCCTAGACCTAGCCCTAGCCTTGATGTTAGTTGTAGCATTAGCCCTAATACCAGCACTAACACTAAACTGACACTAACCCTGCCCTAAACCTAAACTAATCTCTAACCCTAACCCTAATCCTAACCCTAACCTAACCCTAAGCATAAATCTTACTCTATCCTAGTTATAACACCAAAACACACCCTAATCCTAACCACAACCATAACTCTAACACTAATCCTACCCCTAAACCTAGCCCTGACACTAGCTCTAACCCTAACCTAAAACTAGCCCTAGCCCTAATCCTAAACCTAGTCTTAACCCTAACCTTAACCCAAACCCTAAACCTAGCCATACGCTAACACTACATTTAACGCTAGCCCTAACCCTAACCATAATTCTAAACCTAACACTAGCCATAGACATAGCACTGCCCTAGCCCTCTCACTAGCAATAATCTGAACAGAGGTTTAACCTTATCCTAAAAATAAACCTAACTCTAAATGTAACCTTAGCGTTAGTGCTAACCTTTGCATAGCCTTAGCCCTATCACTAAACGCAAACCTACCTGGCTCTAGCACTAACCCTAGCCTAGACCTACACCGAGCCCTAAACCTAGCCCTAACCTCAACCCTAACCTTATACCTAGCACAAGCCTTAGCCCTAGCCCTAAACCTAGCCCTAGCCCTAACCCAAACACTAGCGCTAAACCTATCCCTAAACCTAACCCTAATGCTACTCCAACCCTAACCCGAAACCTAACATAAGCTCTAACCCTAACCCTAACACTAGGCATACCCCTAAACCAAACCCTAACCTTAAACGTAGCCCTAGGCCTAGCCCTAGCCCTAACGCTACCATTAGCATAAACCCTAGACATAGCCATAGCCCTCGACCTAGACATATCCCTAAACCTAGGCTAGTCCTAGTTCTAGCCCTGACCCTAGCTGGAGCTCTAGACGTAACCATAGCCCTAACCCTTGAACTAACCCTAAACCTAAACCTAACCCTAAACCTAGTCCAAGCCAGAAACCTAATTCTAATCTGAACACTAACCCGAGCCCTAGCCTTAACGGTAGCCGTAAAAATAACCCTAACCCTAAACATAGCCCTAATCCTAACTCTAAGTAACCCTAACCCCAGCCCTAACCCTCACCCTAACCCTAACCCAAGCCCTAGCTTTCCGCCTAGCACTACCAGTACCATAGCCCTAAAACTAACCATAAGCCTATGTCTAAACCTAACCCTACCCTTAGCCCTAGCCCCAATTCTAACCCTAACCCTAACACTAACACTAACACTAACCCTAGCACTAACCCTAGCCCTAGCACTCACCCTAAGCCTAGCCATAGCCCTAGGTCTAGCCCTAGCCCTTGCCCACCACTGGCCTTAGACCTACACTTAAGCAAAAGCCCTAAACCTAACCGTAACGCTAAGTCTCAACCTAACCCTAGTTCTAGCCATCGACCAAGCCCTAGCCATAACACAAACACTACCGCTAAACCTATCCCTAAACCTAACCCTAATCCTAGTCCCAACCCTAACTCTAAACCAAACCCAAGCTCTAACCCTAACCCTAGCCCTATCTCAAGCAATAAACCTAACCCTAACCCTATGCCAGACACTAAACATAAATTTAACCCCAACCCTAAACCTAAATCTATCCCTACCCATAAGCATAACACTAGCCCTAGGCCTAAAACGATGCCTAGGCCTAGCCCTAAAGCTTGCCTTAACTCTAACCCAACCCTAGGCCTAATCTTAACCATAACCTTAGTTGTAACACTAGTCCTAGTCATGGCCATAGCCTTAGCCATAGTCATACCTCTAGACATAGAAGTAGCACTAGCACTAACCCTAACTGTAATTGTAGCCTGAAACATAAGTCTAACTCTAGCCCTAACCCCATCACTTACACTATCTCTAGCACCAGCACTAATGCTTATGCAAGCCCTACACCGAACCCTAACATAAACCCTAGCAATAGCCCTAAACCAAATGCTAACACTAATGCTAACCCTATTCCTAGGACTATCCATTAACCAAACCCTAACCCTAAACCTAGCCCTAATCCTAGCCTTAACACTACCACTAGCATAAACCCTAGACATAGCCATAGCCATAGACCTAGACATAGCCCTAAAACTAGGCTAGTCCTAGTCCTTGCCCTGACCCTAGCTGGAGACCTAGACCTAATTGTAGCCCTAATCTTTGTACTAACCCTAAAACTAAACCTAACCATAACCCTAGTCCTAGCCATAAACCTAAATATAATCTGAACACTAACCCAAGCCCTAGCCTTAAGCTTAGTCGTAAACATAAACCTAACCGTAAACCTAGCCCTAATCCTAGCCCTAAGTAACACTAAACCTAGCCCTACACCTCACCCTAACCCTAACCCAAGCCCTAGCCCTCGCTCTAGCACTAGCAGCACCATAGCCCTAAATCTAACCCTAAGCCTATGTCTACCCTAACCCTACCCTAGTCCTAGCCCTAACCCTAACCCTAACCCTAACCCAAATCCTAATTCTAACCTGAGCCCCAACCCTAGCCCTAACCCTATCACTTACAATATCCCTAGCATGAACATTAATGCTAACACCAGCCCTAGACCGAAGCCTAACCCTAAAACTAACCCTAACACTAGCCATAGCGCTTACCCTAAAACTACCCCCAAAACAAAACCTATTTCTAGACCTAACTGTAAACCTAGCCCTAGCCTTAACATTAACCATAACCCTAACCCTAACCCTAGCCCTAAATTTATTACTAACCTTAACACAAACCCTAGCCCTAGAATTTACTCCAGCCGTAAACCTAATCCTAACCCTAAACCTGGCCCTGGTAGTAGCACTACTGTAACCCTAAACCTAGACCTACCCTAACCCTAAACCTAAACCTAAATATGACCATAGCCCAAAAGCTAAACCTCATAATTTCAATAGCCCCAGGCCTAGACTTAGGACAACCCTGAATCTAACACTACTCCTAACCTTAAACTTAAATCTAACCCGAGTCCAAGACCTAACTATAGCCATAACCGTATCACTAACCCTAACACTAGATATAACAGTAACTCTAAACCTATCCCTACCCTAACCCTAGCCCTAACCCTAATCCTAAACCTAAACCTAAACCTTACCCTATCCTAGCTAAAATACTAAACCTAACACTAATCCTAACCACAACCCTAAGTCTAACTCTAATAGTACACCTAAACCTAGCCCTGACACTGGCTCTAACCCTAACCTAAAACAAGCCCTAAGCCTAGTCCTAAACCTACCTTAACCATAACCTTAACACTAACCCTAACCCTAGCCCCACACTAACACTACCTTTAATGCTAGCCATAGCCTTAACAATAATCCTAAACCTAACACTAGCCCTAGACATAACACTGTCCTAGCCCTATCACTAGCAATGATCTTAACCAAGGTTTTAACCTATGCTAACAATAATCATAACCATAAATGTAACTTTAGCCTTAGTCCTAACATTTCCAATAGCCCTATCCCTTGGCCTAACTGCCGATCTACCTAACTCTAACACTAACCCTAGCCTAGCACTAGAACTAACCCTAAACTTAGCCCTAACTTCAACACTAACCATATACCCAACCCTACCATTAGCCCTAGCACTACACCTAGCCCTAGCCCAAACCCAAACACTAGCGCTAAACCTATCCCTAATCCTAACACGAATCCTAGTCCCAAACCTAACCTTAAACCTAACGCAAGCTCTAATTTTAACCCTAGCCCTAACCCTAGACTAAACCTACCCTAACCCTATTCCAGACGCTAAATCTGGATTTAACCCCAGATCTAAACCTAAATCTAACCCTATTCATTACCATAACACTAGCCCTAGGCCTAAACTTAGGCCTAGGCCAAGCCCTAAAGCTCGCCTTAACTCTCACCCTAACCCTATGCCTAAACTTAACTATAACTCTAGTTGTAAGACTAGTCTAAGACAGCGCCATAGCCCTCGCCATAGTCATACACCTAGACATAGAACTACCACTAGCATTAGCACTAACCCTAACCATAGCCCGAAAAGTAAGTCTAATCCTAGCCCCAACCCTATCACTTACACTATCCCTAGCACAAACAGTAATGCTTACGCCAGCCCTAGACCGAACCCCACCTAAACTCTAGTTCTAGCCCTAAACCGAACGCTAACACTAATACTAAACCTAACCCTAGGACTAGCCCTAAACCAAACTGTAACCCTAAACCTAGCCCTACTCCTAGCCCTAACTCTACCACTAGCATAAACACTAGACATAACCATAGCACTAGACCTCGACATAGCCCTTAGCCTAAGCTAGGTTCTAGTCCTTGCCCTGACCCTAGCTGGAGCCCTAGACCTAACCTTAGCCCTAACCCTTGAACTAACCCTAAACCTGAACATAACCCTAACCCAAATCCTAGCCATTCACCTAATTCTAATCCGAAAACTACACCTAGCCCAAGCCTTACACTTAGCCGTAAACATAACACTGACCATAAACTTAGACTTAATCCTAAGCCTAAGTAATCCTAACCCTAGCCCTAACCCTCAACCTAAACCTAACCTGAGCCCTAGCCCACGCACTAGAACTAGCAGCACCATAGCCAAACAACTAAACCTAAAGCTATGTCTAAACATAACCCTACCCCAAGCCCTAA
Source organism: Carollia perspicillata (assembly GCA_004027735.1). NCBI lineage: Eukaryota > Metazoa > Chordata > Mammalia > Chiroptera > Phyllostomidae > Carollia > Carollia perspicillata. The sequence continues at coordinate 20,705 of PVKM010004015.1, read as the reverse complement.
CCATAACCCTAGCCCTAACACTAACTCCAGCCCTAACCCTAGCCCTAACCCTAGCTCTAGTACTAACCCTAAGCCTAGAAATAGCCCTAGGTCTAGCCCTAGGCCTATTCCCAGAAATGGCCCTAAAACCTACACGTAAGCACAAACGCTGAACCTAAGCATAATGCTAAGTCTGAACCTAAACATAGCCACAGCTGTAGACCAATCCTTAGCCCTAACATTAACCATAATCCTAGCCCTAGACCTAGACCTAACCCTAACCCTAAAACTAACCCTAAAACTAGCCATAACCCTAAACCTAAGACTAATTCAAAAACTAAAACTATTCCAAGCCCAAAATGTAAACCCAGCCCTAGCCTTAACATTAACACTAACCCTAACGCTAACACTAGCCTTACACCCAGCCCTAACCCTTACCATAACTGTAACAGCAACCCCAGTCCTAGCCCTAACCCTTAGTTAAACCCTAATTGTAGACCTACCCCTCACCCAAAATGTAGCTCTATTCCTAGCCCTAGCAATAGCCATAGCCATAGCAATAGCGATAGCTCTAGCCCTAACACTAGCCTGAGAAAAAACCCTAGACATAGTCCTAGACGTAGCCTTAATCCTAGCCCTAACCCTAGCCCTAGACCTAGGCCTAGCCCTGACCCAAACCATAGCATTAGCCCTAAGACTACCACTAACACTTAAACTAACAATAACCCTGCCAAAACCTAAACCTATCAGTAGCCCTAACCCTAACCCTAACCATTGCCATAAGCCTAGCCTTACCCTATTCCTAACACTGGCTCTATTCCTAGCCCTAGCCCTAGCCCAGATATTAAACCTAAGGTTAATGATGAGCAAAAGTCCAAAATTAGCTCTAGCTGTAACCCAAGCCCAACCCCAAACACTAAGTGTAAAGCTAGCCCTACACCTACCCCTAGCCCTAAACCTAATCCTAACACTACCCCTAATACAAACAAAAAGGTTAATTCTAGCCCTAGACCAAAACCACCCAAAACCTAGCCATAGCCCTAAAGTTAACGTCAACACTAATGCTAACCCTATTGCTAGGCATAGCCCTAAACACACCCATTGACCAAAGGCTAACTATAAATGTCACACTAGTCCTAGCACTAAATCTACCCCTAGCATAAATCCTAGCCATAGCCCTACCCCTAGTCCTAGACCTAGCCCTAACCTAGGCCCTAGTCCTAGCCCTACAACTGAACCTAGCCTTATCCCTAGAACTAAGCCTACCGCTAACCCTTGAACTAATTCTAAATCTTACCCTAACCCTAACCCAAGCACTAGACATAACCATAAACCAAGTACTAGCCCTAAACCAACCCCTAAGCCTAGCCCTAAACCTACTACTAACCTTAACACTAATCCTAGCCCTAGAATTAACCTTAGCGATAAACCTACTCCTAACCCTAAACCTAGCATTGGTAGCACTCCCGTAACCCTAATCCTAGACCTAACCCTAACCCTAAAAATAAACCTAAAATGGCCCTTGCCTGAAAGCTAAACCTCGCAATTTCACTAGCCCTAGGCCTAGAGTTAGGCCTAACCCTGAATCTAACCCTAGCCCTAACCCTAAACGTAGACCTAAGCCGAGCTGTATACCTAACTGTAGCCCTAACCCTATCACTAACCCTAACACTGCATATAACACTAACTCTACACCTAACCCTACACTAACCCTATCACTAGCCCTAACCCTAACCCTAAACCTAACCCTAACCCTAACCCTAACCTAACCCTAAGCATAAATCTTACCCTATCCTAGCTATGACACTAAAACACACCCTAATACAAACCACAACCATAACCCTAACACTAATCCTATCCTTAAACCTAGCCCTAACACTAGCTCTAAACCTAACCAAAAATTAGCCCTAGTCCTAACCATAATCCTGAACCTAACACTAGCCCTAGATTTAGCACTGCCCTAGCCCTCTCACGAGCAAAAATCTGAACTGAGGTTTAACCCTTCCCAAACAATAAACCTGACCCTAACTGTTACCTTAGCCTTAGTCCTAACCTTTCTCGTAGACTTTGCCCTAGCCCTAACCGTAAAGGTACCTGGCTCTAACACTAACCCTAGACTAGCCCTACACCTAATTATAAACCTAGCCCTAACCTCAACCCTAAACTTATACCTAGCCCTAGCCTTAGCCCTAGCCCTAAACCTAGCCACAGCCCTAACCCCAACAGTAGCACTAAACGTATCCAGAAACCTAACCCTAATCCTGGTCCCAATCCTAACTCTAAACCAAACTGAAGCTCTAACCCTAACCCTAGCCCTAACCCTAGCTATAAACCTGACACTTACACTATGCTAGCCACTAAACATAGATTTAACCCCACCCTAAACCTAAATCGAACCCTACCCATAACCATAACCCTAGCCCTAGGGATAAATCTAGGTCTAGGCCTAGGCGTAAAGCTTGCCTTAAATCTAACCCTAACCCTAGGCATAAACCTAACCATAACTCTAGTTGTAACACTAGTCTTAGACATTGTCATAGCCCTAGCCACAGTCATACCTCTAGACATAGATCTACGCCTAACACTAACCCTAACCGTAACCATAGCCAGAAACGTAAGTCTAACACTGGCGCTATCCCTATCTTTTACACTATCCCTATCACAAACACTAATGCTAACTCAGGTCCAGACCAAACTCTAAACTAAACCCTAGCCCTAGACCTAAACTGAATGCTAACACTAACGCTAACCCTAACCCTACGCCTAGCCTTAAACCAAACCGTAACCATAAACCTAGCCCTACTAGTAGCCCTAAAGCTACTGCTAGCATAAATCCTAGACATAGCCATAGCACAAGACACACAGATAGCCATAAACCTAGGCTAGTCCTAGTCCTATCCCTGACCCTAGCTGCAGTGCTAGATGTAACTGTAGCCCTAACCCTTGAATTAACCATAAACCTAAACCTAACCCTAACCCTAGTCCTACCATAAAGCCAATTTGAATCCGAATAATAACCCGAGCCCTAGCCTTGACCTCAGTCGTAAACATAACCCTAACCCTAAACCTAGCCCTAATCCTAACTCTAAGTAACCCTAAACCTAGCCATAACCCTCACCCTAACCCTAACCCAAGCCCTATCCCATGCCCTAGCACTTGCAGCACCATAGCCCTAAACATAAAACTAAACCTAGGTCTAAATCTAACCCTACCCTTACCCCTAACACTAACCCAAACACAAACACTAAACCTAGCCCTAACCCTAGCCCTAGCAGTAAACCTAAGCCTAGCCATAGCTCAGGGTTTAGACCTAGCCCTATGACCAGCATGGCCCTAAAACTACACGCAAGCACAAACCTTAAACCTAACAGTAATGCTAAGTCTAAAAATAACCCTAGCTCTAGCCATAGACCAAGTACTAGCCCTAACACTAACCATACCCTACCCCTACCCCTAGGCCTAGACCTAAGGGTAACCCATACCCTAGAACTAAGAGTAGCACTACCCATAATACCAAACCTGAGATTAAACCAAAAATTAACCTATTCCTAGCCCTAAATGTAAACCTAGACCTAGCCTTAATATTAACCATAACCCTAACCCTAAATCTAACCCTAACCCTGAACCCAGCCTTAGACCGAACCTTAACCATAACCATCAGTGTAACAGCAACCCCAGTCCTAGCCCTAACCCATAGTTTAACCCTAACCATAGCTCTAAACCTGACCCAAAACATAGCTCTAAACCTAGCCCTAGCACTAAACCTAGCCATACCGATAGCTGTAGCCCTAGCCCTACAACTAGTCTGAGAATGAACCCTAGACATAGCCCTAGATGTAGCCTTAATCCTAAACCCAACCCTAGCCATAGACATAGCCCTAGCCCTGACCGTAGCCGTATCATTAGCCCTAAGACTAGCACAAACACTTGAACTAACACTAACCCTGCCCTGAACCTAAACCTATCACTAACCCTAACCCTAACCCTAGCCCTAGACCTAACCCTAGCCTTGACCCTAGCCATAGCATTAGCCCTAAGACTAGCACAAACACTTGAACTATCACTAACCCTGCCCTGAACCTAAACCTATCACTAACCCTAACCCTAACCTTAACCCTAATCCTAACCAGTGCCATAAGACTAGCCCTATCGCTATTCCTAACACTGGCTCTACACCTAGCCCTAACCCAAATATTAAACCTAAGGCGAATAATAAGCCTAAGCCTAAACATAGCTCTAGTCGTACCCCAAGCCCTAGCACTAACACTAACAGTAACGCTAGACCTAGCCCTTCCCCTAGCCCTAACCCTAACCCTAAAACTAACCCGAGCCCATACACAAACGCTAACGCTAGCCCTAGACCGAAACCTAACCCAAATCCTAGCCCTAGCCCTAAAGGTAACGTCAACCTTAATGCTAACCCTATTGCTAGGCATACCCCTAAACATAGCTCTTTACCTAAGGCTAACCATAAACATAACCCTAGTCCTACCATAAATATACCCCTAGCATAAACCCTAGCCATAGCCTGACTACTAGCCCTAGACCTAGCCCTAACCAAAGCCCTACTCCTAGCCCTACACCTGAATCAATCTAGCTGTAGAACTAGACCTAAGCCTAGAGCTCACCCTTGAACTAATACTAAATCTAACCCTAACCCTAAACCTAGCACTAGACATAACCTTAATCCCAGCACTAGCCATAAGCCAACCTCTAACCCTAGCCCTAAATCTATTACTAACCTTAACACAAGCCCTAGCCCTAGAATTTATTTCAGCTGTAAACCTAATCCTAACCCTAAACTTGACCCTGGTAGTAGCACTACCGTAACCCTAACCCTAGACCTACCCCTAACCCTAAACCTAAACCCAAATATGGCCCTAGACAGAAAGCTAAATCTCGTAATTTCATTAGGCCCAGGCCTAGATTTAGGCCTACCCTGAATCTAACCCTACTCCTGACCCTAAACTTAGACTTAAACCGAGCCCAAGACCTAACTATAGCCCAAACCATATCACTAACCCTAACACTAGATATAACAGTAATTTTAAACCTATCCCTACCCTAGCCCTAGCCCTGACTCTAACCCTAACCCTAAACCTAATCCTTACCCTATCCTAGCTAAAACACTAAACCTAACACTAATCCTAACCACAACCCTAACTCTAACCATAATACTACCCCTAAACCTAGCCCTGGCACTAGCTCTAACCCTAACCTAAACAAGCCCTAGCCCTAGTCCTAAACATACCTTAACACTAACCCTAACCCTAGCCCTACACTAACACTACATTTAATGTTGGCCCCAGCCTTAACAATAATCCTAAACCTAACACTAGCCCTAGAAATAGCACTACCCTAGCCCTATCCCTAGCAATAATCTTAACCGAGGTTTTAAACTATGCTAACAATAATCATTACCATAAATGTAACTTTAGCCTTAGTCATAACCTTTCCAATAGCCCTATCGCTTGGCCTAAACGGCAATCTACCTAACTCTAACACTAATCCTAGCCTAGCACTAGAACTAACCCTAAACCTAGCCCTAACCTCAACAATAACCATATACCTAAACCTACCATTAGCCCTAGCCCTAAATCTAGCCCTAGCCCAAACCCAAACACTAGTGCTAAACCTATCCCTAATCCTAACACGAATCCTAGTCCCAAACCTAACCTTAAACCTAACCCAACTCTCACCTTCAGCCTAACCCTAACCCTAGCCATAAAGGTACCCTAACCCAATGCCAGACACTAAATCTAGATTTAACCCAGATCTAAACCTAAATCTAACCCTTCCCATTACCATAACCCTAGCCTTAGGCCTAAACCGAGGCCTAGGTCAAGCTGTAAGCTCGCCTTAACTCTAAACCTAACCCTATGCCTAAACTTAACTATAACTCTAGCTGTAACACTAGACTTAGACATCGCCATAGCCCTCGCCATAGTCATACCCCTAGACATAGAACTACCACTAGCACTAGCACTAACCCTAACGGTAACCATAGCCCGAAATGTAAGTATAACCCTAGCCCAAACCATATCACTTACACTATCCCTAGCACGAACACTAATGCTAATGCCAGCCCTAGACCGAACCCCACCTAAACCCTAGTTCTAGCCCTAAACCGAACGCTAACACTAATGCTAAACCTAAACCTAGGACTAGCCCTATACCAAACTCTAACCCTAAACCTAGCCCTAGTCCTAGCCCGAACTCTACCACTAGCATAAGCCATAGACATAACCATAGCACTAGACCTAGACACAGCCCTAAGCCTAGGCTAGTCCTACTGCTTGCACTGACCCTAGCTGGAGCCCTAGACCTAAACGTAGCCCTAACCCTTGAACTAACCCTAAACCTGAACATACCCCTCACCCAAATCCTAGCCATTCACCTAATTCTAATCCGAAAACTAACCCGAGCCCGAGCCTTAAACTTAGAGGTAAACATAACCCTGACCCTAAACCTAGACCTAATCCTAAGCCTAAGTAACCCTAATCCTAGCCATATCCCTCAAACTAACCCTCACCTGAGCCCTAATCCACGCACTAGAACTAGAAGAACCTATCCAAACATCTAAACCTAACCCTATGTCTAACCATAACCCTACCCCAAGCCCTAACCATAACCCTAACCCTAACACTAACTCCAGGTCTAAACCTAGCCCTAACCCTAGCTCTAGTACTCACCCTAAGCCTAGCCGTAGCCCTAGGTGTAGCCCTGGCCCTATGCCCAACACTGGCCCTAGAACCTACATGTAAGCACAAACCCTAAACCTAACCGTAATGCTAAGTCTGAACCTAAACCTAGCCACAGCTGTAGACCAATCCCTAGCCCTAACACTAACCATAACCCTAGCCCTAACCCTAGAACTAACCCTAACCCTAAAACTAACCCTAACACTAGGCATAGCCCTAGACCTGAGACTAATCCAAAAACTAAAACTATTCCAAGCCCAAGCTGTAAACCTAGCCCTAGCCTTAACATTAACCCTAACCCTAACGCTAACAATAGCCTTGGACCCAGCCCTAACCCTTACCATAACTATAACAGCAACCCCAGTCCTAGCCCTAACCCTTAGCTTAACCCTAACCATAGACCTACCCCTGACCCAAAATGTAGCTGTACTCCTAGCCCTAGCCATAACCATAGCCATAGCAATAGCGATAGCACTAGCCCTAACACTGGCCTGAGAATAAACACTAGACATAGTCCTAGACATAGCCTTAATCCTAGCCCTAACCCTAGACCTAGACCTAGGCCTAGCCCGTACCCAAGATTTAGCATCAGCCCTAAGACTACCACTAACACTTAAACTGACAATAAACCTGCCCTACACCTAAACCTATCAGTAGCCCTAACCCTAACCCTAACCATTTCCAAAAGCTTAGCCTTACCCTATTCCTAACATTTACCCTATTCTTAGACCTAGCCCTAGCACAGATATTTAACCTAAGGCTAATGATAAGCGTAAGCCTAACCTTAGCTCTAGCTGTAACCCAAGCCCAACCCCAAACACTAAGTGTAAAGCTAGCCCTACACCTACCCCTAGCCCTATACCTAATCCTAACACTACCCCTAATACAAACAAAAAGGTTAATTCTAGCCCTAGACCAAAACCACCCAAAACCTAGCCCTAGGCCTAAAGCTAACATCAACCCTAATGCTAACCCTATTGCTAGGCATAGCCCTAAACACACCCATTGACCAAAGGCTAACTATAAACGTCACCCTAGTCCTAGCACTAAATCTACCCCTAGCATAAATCCTAGCCATAGCCCTACCCCTAGTCCTAGACCTAGCACTAATCTAGGCCCTAGTCCTAGCCCTACAACTGAACCTAGCCTTATCCCTTGAACTAAGCCTACCACTAACCATTGAACTAATTCTAAATCTTACCCTAACCCTAACCCAAGCACTAGACATAACCATAAACCCAGTACTAGCCCAAAACCAACCCCTAAGCATAGCCCTAAACCTACTACTAAACTTAACACCAATCCTAGCCCTAGAATTAACCTTAGCGGTAAACCTACTCCTAACCCTAAACCTAGCATTGCTAGCACTCCCGTAACCCTAATCCTAGACCTAAGCCTAACTCTAAACATAGACCTAAACATGGCCCTAGCCTTAAAGCTAAATATCACAATTTCACTAGCCCTAGGCATAGAGTTAGGCCTAACCCTGAATATAACCTTAGCCCTAACGCTAGACGTAGACCTAACCCGAGCCGTAGACCTAACTGTAGCCCTAACCCTATCACTAACCCTAACACTACATATAACACTAACTCTACACCTATCCCTACCCTAACCCTAGCACTAGCCCTAACCCTAACCCTAACCCTAATCCTAACCCTAACCTAACCCTAAGCATAAATCTTACTCTATCCTAGCTATAACACCAAAACACACCCTAATCCTAACCACAACCATAACTCTAACACTAATCCTACCCCTAAACCTAGCCCTGACACTAGCTCTAACCCTAACCTAAAACTAGCCCTAGCCCTAATCCTAAACCTAGTCTTAACCCTAACCTTAACCCAAACCCTAAACCTAGCTATACGCTAACACTACATTTAACGCTAGCCCTAACCCTAACCATAATCCTAAACCTAACACTAGCCATAGATTTAGCACTGCCCTAGCCCTCTCACGAGCAATAATCTGAACTGAGGTTTAACCCTTCCCAAACAATAAACCTAACCCTAAATGTAACCTTAGCCTTACTCCTAACGTTTGTCATAGACCTATCCCTAGCCCTAACCGTAAAGGTTCCTGGCTCTAACACTAACCCTAGACTAGCCCTACACCTAACCGTAAACCTAGCCTTAACCTCAACACTAAACTTATACCCAGCACTAGCTTTAGCCCTAGCCCTAAACCTAGCCATAGCCCTAACCCCAACAGTAGCGATAAACGTATCCCTAAACCCTAATCTTGGTCCCAATCCTAACTCTAAACCAAACTGAAGCTCTCACTCTAACCCTACCCATAACCCTAGCCATAAACCTGATGCTTACCCTATGCAAGCCACTAAACATAGATGTAACCCCACCCTAAACCTAAATCGAACCCTATCCATAACCATAACCCTAGCCCTAGGGCAAAATCGAGGTCTAGGCCTAGGCGTAAAGCTTGCCTTAAATCTAACCCTAACCCTAGTCATAAAACTAAACATAACTCTAGTTGTAACACTAGTCTTAGACATCGTCATAGCCCTAGCCACAGTCATACCCCTAGACATAGATCTATGCCTAGCAGTAACCCTAACCGTAACCGTAGCCCGAAATGTAAGTCTAACACTAGTGCTATCCCTATCTTCTACACTATCCTTATTACAAACACTAATGCTAACGCAGGTCCAGACCAAACTCTAATCTAAACATAGCCTTAGACCTAAACCGAATGCTAACACTAACGCTAACCCTAACCCTACACCTAGCCCTAAACCAAACCGTAACCGTAAACCCAGCCCTAGTAGTAGCCCCAAAGCTACTACTAGCATAAATTCGAAACATAGACATAGCCCTAAACCTACAGATAGCCCTGAATGTAGGCTAGTCCTAGTCCTATCCCTGACCCTAGATGCAGTCCTAGACCTAACCGTAGCCCTAACCCTTGAACTAACCATAAACCTAAACCTAACCCTAACCCTAGTCCTACCATAAAGCAAATTTGAATCCGAATACTAACCCGAGCCCTAGCCTTGACCTCAGTCGTAAACATAACCCTAAACCTAAACCTAGCCCTAATCCTAACTCTAAGTAGCACTAAACCTAGCCCTAACGCTCACCCTAACCTAACCCAAGACCTAGCCCACGCCCTAGCACTTGCAGCACCTAGCCCTAAACGTAAACCTAAACCTATGTCTAAATCTAACCCTACCCCTGGCCCTAACACTAACCCAAACACACACACTAAACCTAGCCCTAACCCTAGCCCTAGCAGTAACACTAAGCCTAGCCATAGCCCAGGGTTTAGCTCTAGCCCTATGCCCAACACTGGCCCTAGAACTACACGTAAGCACAAACCCTAAACCTAACCATAACGATAAGTCTAAAAATACCCTAGCTCTAGCTGTAGACCAAGTAAGAGCCCTAATACTCTTCATAACCCTACAGCTACCCCTAGCCCTAGCCCTAAGGGTAATCCGTACCCTAACACTAAGAATAACACTACCCATAATCCCAAACCTGAGTTAAACCAATAATTAACCTATTCCTAGCCCTAAATGTAAACCTAGACCTAGCCTTAACATTAACCCTAACCCTAACCCTGAACCCAGACTTAGACCAACCTTAATCCTAAACATAAGTGTAACAGCAACCCCAGTCCTGGCCCTAACCCATAGTTTAACGCTAACCATATCTCTAAACCTGACCCGAAGCATAGCTCTGAACCTAGCCCTAGCACTAAACCTAGCCATACCGATAACTGCAGCCCTAGCCCTACAACTAATCTGAGAATAAACCCTAGACATAGCCCTAGATGTAGCCCTAATCCTAAACCTAACCCTAGGCCTAGAAATAGCACTAGCCCTGACCCTAGCTGTAGCATTAGCCCTAAGACTACCACCAACACTTGAACTAACACTAACCCTGCCCTGAACCAAAACCTATCACTAGCCTTAACCCTAAACCTAACTCTAAACCTAACCCTAACCAGTGCCATAAGACTAACCTTATCCCTATTCCTAACACTGGCTCTACACCTAGCCCTAACCCAAATATTAAACCTAAGGCGAATGATAAGCCTAAGCCTAAACATAGCTCTAGTCGTAGCCCAAGCCCTAGCCCTAACACTAAGAGTAACGCTAGACCCAGCCCTACCCCAAGCCCAAACCCTAACCCTAAAACTAACCCAAGCCCATACACAAATGCTAACGCTAGCCTTAGACCGAAACCTAACCCAAACCCTAGCCCAAGCCCTAAAGGTAATGTCAACCTTAATGCTAACCCTATTGCTAGGTATACCCCTGAACATAGCCCTTTACTTAAGGCTAACCATAAACATAACCCTAGTCCTACCACTAAATCTACCCCTAGCAATAACCCTAGCCATAGCCTGACCACTAGCCTAGACATAGCCCTAACCAAAGCCCTACTCCTAGCCATACTCCTAGCCCTACACCTGAACCTAGCCATAGACCTAGACCTAAGCCTAGAGCTCACCCTTGAACTAATACTAAATCTAACCCTAACCCTAAACCAGGCACTAGACATAACCCTAATCCCAGCACTAGCCCTAAGCCAATGCCTAACCCTAGCCCTAAATTTATTACTAATCTTAACAGAAACCCTAGCCCTAGAATTTACTTCAGCCGTAAATCTAATCCTAACCCTAAACCTGGCCCTGGTAGTAGCACTACCGTAACCCTAACCCTAGACCTACCCCTAACCCTAAAACTAAACCTAAATATGGCCCTACACTGAAAGCGAAACCTTGTAATTTCACTAGCCCCAGGCCTAGACTTAGGCCTACCCTGAATCTAACCCTACTCCTGCCCCTAAACTTAGACCTAAACCCAGCCCAAGACCTAACTATAGCCCTCACCATATCACTAATTCTAACACTAGATATAACACTAACTGTAAACCTATCCCTTCCCTAGCCCTAGCCCTGACCCTAACTCTAACCCTAAACCTAAACCTTACCCTATCATAGCTAAAACACTAAACCTAACACTAATCCTAACCACAACCCTAACTCTAACCCTAATACTACCCCTAAACCTAGCCCTGACACTAGCTCTAACCCTAACCTAAACAAGCCCTAGTCCTAGTCCTAAACCTACCTTAACCGTACCTTAACCCTAACCCTAATCCTAGCCCTATGCTAACACTACCTTTAATGTCAGCCCCAGCCTTAACAATAATCCTAAACCTAACAGTAGCCCTAGACATATCATTGGCCTAGCCCTATCGCTAGCAATAATCTTAACGGAGGTTTTAACCTACACTAACAATAATCATAACTGTAAATGTAACTTTAGCCTTAGTCCTAATCTTTCCAATAGCCCTATCGCTTGGCCTAACTGCCAATCTACCTAACTCTAACACTAATCCTAGACTGGCACTAGAACTAACCCTAAACCTAGCCCTAACCTCAACACTAACCATATACCTAACCCTACCATTAGCCCTAGCACTAAACCTAGCCCAGCCGAAACCCAAACACTAGCGCTAAACCTATCCCTAATCCTAACATGAATCCTAGTCCCAAACCTAACCTTAAACCTAACCCAAGCTCTAACCTTAACCCTAGCCCTAACCCTAGCCATAAACCTACCCTAACCCTATGCCAGACACTAAATCTAGATTTAACCCCATATCTAAACCTAAATCTAAACCTACCCATTACCAAAACCCTAGCCTTAGGCCTAAACCGAGGCCTAGGCCAAGCCGTAAAGCTCGCCTTAACTCTAACCCTAACCCTATGCCTAAACTTAACTATAACTCTAGTTGTAACACTAGACTTAGACATCGCCATAGCCCTCGCCATAGTCATACCCCTAGACATAGAACTACCACTAGCACTACCACTAACCCTAACCATAACCATAGCTCGAAACGTAAGTCTAACCCTAGCCCCAACCCTATCACTTACACTATCCCTAGCACGAACACTAATGCTAATGCCAGCCCTGGATCGAATCCCACCTAAACCCTAGTTCTAGCCCTAAACCGAACGCTAACACTAATGCTAAACCTAAACCTAGGACTAGCCCTAAACCAAACTCTAATCCTAAACCTAGCCCTAGTCCTAGCCCTAACTCTACCACTAGCATAAACACTAGACATAACCATAGCAATAGACCTAGACACAGCCCTAAGCCTAGGCTAGTCCTAGTCCTTGGCCTTACCCTAGCTGGAGCCCTGTACCTAACCTTAGCCCTAACCCTTGAACTAATCCTAAACCTGAACATAACCCTAACCCAAATCCTAGCCATTCACCTAATTCTAATCTGAAAACTAACTTGAGCCCGAGCCTTAAACTTAGCTTAAAACATAACCCTGACCCTAAACCTGGACCTAATCTTAAGCCTAAGTAACCCTAACCCTAGCCCTAACCCTCAAACTAACCCTTATCTAAGCCCTATCCCACGCACTAGAACTAGCAGCAACATAGCCAAACATCTAAACCTAACCCTATGTCTAACCATAATCTTACCCCAAGTCCAAACCATAACCCTAATCCTAACACTAACTCCAGCCCTAACCCTAGCCTGAACCCTAGTTCTAGTACTCACCCTAAGCCTAGCCGTAGCCCTAGGTGTAGCCCTGGCCCTATGCCCAACACAGGCCCTAGAACTACACGTAAGCACAAACCCTAAACCTAACCATAATGCTACGTCTGAACCTAAACCTGCCCACAGCTGAAGACCAATCCCTAGCCCTAACACTAAAGATAACCCTAGCCCTAACCCTAGCCCTAACCCTCACCCTAAAACTAACCCTAACACTAGGCATAACCCTAGAACTGAGACTAATCCAAAAACTAAAACTATTCCAAGCCCAAACTGTAAACCTAGCCCTAGCCTTAACATTAACCCTAACCCTAACACTAACACTAGCCCAATACCCAGTCCTAACTCTTAACATAACTGTAGCAGCAACTCCAGTCTTAGCCCTAACCCTTAGCTTAACCCTAACCATAGACCTACCCCTGACCCAAAATGTACCTCTACTCCTAGCCCTAGCAATAATCATAGACATAGCAATAGCGATAACACTAGCCCTAACACTAGCCTGAGTAAAAACCCTAGACCTAGTCATAGACGTGGCCCTAATCCTAGCCCTAACCCTAGCCCTAGACCTAAGCCAGCCCTGACCCAAGACGTAGCATTAGCCCTAAGACTACCACTATCACTTAAACTTACAGTAACCCTGCCCTAAACCTAAACCTATCAGTAGCACTAACCCTAACCCTAACCATTGCCATAAGCCTAGACTTACCCTATTCCTAACACTAGCCCTATTCCTAGCCCTAGCCCTAGCCCAGATATTAAACCTAATGCTAATGAGAAGCATAAACCTAAACTTAGCTCTAGTTGTAACCCAAGCCCAACCCAAAACACTAAGTGTAAAGCTAGCCCTACACCTACCCCTAGCCCTATACCTAACCCTAACACTACCCCTAATACAAACAAAAATGCTAATGCTAGCCCTAGACCAAAACCTAACCCAAAACCTACCCCTAGCCCTAAAGCTAACGTCAACCCTAATGCTAACCCTATTGCTAGGCATAGCCCTAAACACACCCACTAACCAAAGGCTAACTATAAATGTCACCCTAGTCCTAGCACTAAATCTACCCCTAGCATAAATCCTAGCCATAGCCCTACCCCTAGTCCTAGACCTAGCACTAATCTAGGCCCTAGTCCTAGCCCTACAACTGAACCTAGCCTTATCCCTTGAACTAAGCCTACCACTCATCCTTGAACTAATTCTAAATCTTACCCTAACCCTAACTCATGCACTAGACATAACCATTAACCCAGCACTAGCCCTAAACCAACCCCTAAGCATAGCCCTAAACCTGGTACTAACTTTAACACTAATCCTAGTCCTAGAATTAACCTTAGCGGTAAACCTACTCCCAACCCTAAACCTGGCCCTGGTAGCACTGCTGTAACCCTAATCCTAGACCTAAGCCTAACCCTAAACATAAACCTAAACATAGCCCTAGCCTGAAAGCTAAACTTCACAATTTCACTAGCCCTAGGCATAGAGTTAGGCCTAACCCTGAATCTAACCCTAGCCCTAACCCTAAATGTAGACCTAACCCGAGCCGTAGACCTAACTGTAGACCTAACCCTATCACTAACCCTAACACTACATATAACAGTAACTCTACACCTATCCCTACCCTAACCCTAGCACTAGCCCTAAACCTAACCCTAACCCTAACCCTAACCCTTTCCCTAACCCTAACCCTAAATCTAAACTAACCTTAAGAATAAATCTTACCCTATCCTAGCTATAACACCAAAACACACCCTAATCCTAACCACAACCATAACTCTAACACTAATCCTACCCTAAATCTAGCCCTGACACTAGCTCTAACCCTAACCTAAAACTAGCCCTAGCCCTAATCCTTAACCTAGTCTTAAACCTATCCTTAACCCTAACCCTAAAACTAGCCATATGCTAACACTATTTAACGCTAGCCCTAGCCCTAACCATAACCCTAAAACTAACTCTAGCCCTAAATTTAGCACTACCCTAGCCCTCTCACGAGCAATAATCTGAACAGAGGTTTAACCCTTCCCAAACAATAAACCTAACCCTAAATGTAACCTTAGTCTTAGTCCTAACCTTTCTTGTAGACCTTTTTCTAGCCCTAACCGTAAAGGTTCCTGGCTCTAACACTAACCCTAGACTAGCCCTACACCTAACCGTAAACCTAGCCCTAACCTCAACACTAAACTTATAACTAGCACTAGCCTTAGCCCTAGCCCTAAACCTAGCCATAGCCCTAACCCCAACAGTAGCGATAAACGTATCCCTAAACATAACCCTAATCCTAGTCCCAATCCTATCCCTAAACCAAACTGAAGCTCTAACCCTAACCCTAGCCCTAACCCTAGCCATAAACCTTACACTTACCCTATGCTAGCCACTAAACATGGATTTAACCCCATCCTAAACCTATATCGAACCCTACCCATAACCATAACCCTAGCCCTAGGAATGAATCGAGGTCTAGGCCTAGGCGTAAAGCTTGTCTTAAATCCAACCCTAACCCTAGGCATAAACTTAACCATAACTCTAGTTGTAACACTAGTCTTAGACATCGTCATAGCCCTAGCCACAGTCATTCCCCTAGACATAGATCTACGCCGAGCACTAATCCTAACCAAAACCGTAGCCCGAAATGTAAGTCTAACACTAGTGCTATCCCTATCTTCTACACTATCCTTATCACAAACACTAATGCTAATGCAGGCCCATACCAAACTCTAAACAAAACCCAAGCCCTAGACCTAAACCGAACACTAAGACTAAAGCTAACCCTAACCCTAGGCCTAGCCTTAAACCAAATCGTAACCGTAAACCTAGCCCTAGTAGTAGCCCCAAAGCTACTACTAGCATAAATTCAAAACATAGACATAGCCCTAAACCTACAGATAGCCCTGAATGTAGGCTAGTCCTAGTCCTATCCCTGACCCTAGCTGCAGTCCTAGACCTAACCGTAGCCCTAACCCTTGAACTAACCATAAACCTAAACCTAACCCTAACCCTAGTCCTACAATAAAGCAAATTTGAATCCTAGTACTAACCCGAGCCCTAGCCTTGACCTCAGTCGTAAACATAACCCTAACCCTAAACCAAGACCTAATCCTAACTCTAAGTAACCCTAAACCTAGCCATAACCCTCACCCTAACCCTAACCCAAGCCCTATCCCATGCCCTAGCACTTGCAGCACCATAGCCCTAAACGTAAACCTAAACCTATGTCTAAATCTAACCCTACCCCTGGCCCTAACACTAACCCAAACACAAACACTAAACCTAGCCCTAACCCTAGCCCTAGCAGTAAACCTAAGCCTAGCAATAGCCCAGGGTTTAGCTCTACCCCTATGCCCAACACTGGCCCTAGAACTACACGTAAGCACAAACCCTAAACCTACCATAACGCTAAGTCTAAAAATAACCCTAGCGCTAGCCTTAGACCAAGCACTAGCCCTAACACTAACCATAACCCTACCCCTACCCCTAGCCCTAGCCCTAAAGGTAACCCATACCCTAAAACTAAGAGTAAAACTACCCATAACCCCAAACCTGAGTTAAACCAATAATTAACCTATTCCTAGCCCTAAATGTAAACCTAGACCTAGCCTTAACATTAACCCTAACCCTAACCCTAAATCTAACCCTAACCCTGAACCCAGCCTTAGACCCAACCTTAACCCTATCCATAAGTTTAACAGCAACACCAGTCCTAGCCCTAACCCATAGTTTAACCCTAACTGTAGCTCTAAACCTGACCCAAACATAACTCTAAACATAGCCCTAGCACTAAACCTAGCCATACCGATAGCTGTAGCACTAGCCCTACAACTAATCTGAGAATAAACCTGAGACATAGCCCTAGATGTAGCCCTAATCCTAACCCTAACCCTAGCCCTAGACCTAGGCCTCACCCTGACCCTAGCCGTAGCATTAGCCCTAAGACTAGCACAAACACTTGGACTAACACTAACTCTGCCCTGAACCTAAACCTATCACTACCCTAACCCTAACCCTAACCCTAACCCTAACCCTAACCCTAACCAATGCCATAAACTAGCTCTATCCCTATTCCTAACACAGGCTCTACACCTAGCCCTAACCCAAATATTAAACCTAAGGCAAAGTATAAGCCTAAGCCTAAACATAGCTCTAGTTGTAGCATAAGCCCCAGCCCTAACACTAACAGCAACGATGGAGCTACTCCTAACCCTAGCCCTAACCCTAACCCTAACACTAACCCGAGCCCATACACAAACGCTAATGCTAGCCTAGACCGAAACCTACCCCACACCCTAGCACTAGCCCTAAAGGTAATGTCAACCTTAATGCTAACCCTATTGCTAGGCATACCCCTAAACATAGCCCTTTACCTAAGGCTAACCATAAACATAACCCTTCCTACCACTAAATCTACCCCTAGCATAAACCCTAGCCATAGCCCGACCACTAGCCCTTGACCTAGCCCTAACCAAAACCCTACACCTAGCCCTACACCTGAACCTAGCCGTAGACCTAGACCTAAGCCTAGAGCTCACCCTTGAACTAATACTAAATCTAACCCTAACCCTAAACCAGGCACTAGACATAAACCTAATCCCAGCACTAGCCCTAAGCCAACCCCTAACCCTAGCCCTAAATCTATTACTAACCTTAACACAAGCCCTAGCCCTAGAATTTATTTCAGCTGTAAACCTAATCCTAACCCTAAACCTGACCCTGGTAGTAGCACTACCGTAACCCTAACCCTAGACCTACCCCTAACCCTAAACCTAAACCCAAATATGGCCCTAGCCTGAAAGCTAAACCACATAATTTCACTAGCCCCAGGCCTAGACTTAGGCCTACCCTGAATCTAACCCTACTACTGACCCTAAACTTAGACCTAACCCGAGCCCAAGACCTAACTATAGCCCAAACCATATCACTAACCCTGCACTAGATATAACAGTAACTCTAAACCTATCCCTACCCTAGCCCTAGCCCTGACCCTAACCCTAACCCTTAAACTAAACCTTACCCTATCCTACCTAAAACACTAAACCTAACACTAATCCTAACCACAACCCTAACTCTAACCCTAATACTACCCCTAAACCTAGCCCTGACACTAGCTCTAACCCTAACCTAAAACAAGCCCTAGCCCTAGTCCTAAACCTACCGTAACCATAACCTTAACCCTAACCCTAACCCTAGCCCTATGCTAAGACTACCTCTAATGCTAGCCCTAGCCCTAACAATAATCCTAAACCTAACGCTAGCCCTAGACATAGCACTGCCCTAGCCCTATCGCTAGCAATAATCTTAACCGATGTTTTAACCTACGCTAACAATAATCATAACCGTAAATGTAACTTTAGCCTTAGTCCTAACATTTCCAATAGCCCTATCCCTTGGTCTAACTGCCAATCTACCTACCTCTAACACTAACCCTAGCTTAGCACTAGAACTAACCCTAATCCTAGCCCTAACCTCAACAATAACCATATACCTAACCCTACCATTAGCCCTAGCCCTAAACCTAGCCCTAGCCCAAACCCAAACACTAGCGCTAAACCTATCCCTAATCTTAACACTAATCCTAGTCCCAAACCTAACCTTAAACCAAACCCAAGCTCTAACCTTAACCCTAGCCCTAACCCTAGCCATAAACCTACCCTAACCCTATGCCAGACACTAAATCTAGATTTAACCCAATATCTAAACCTAAATCTAACCCAACCCATTACCATAACCCTAGCCCTAGGCCTAAAGCGAGGCCTAGGCCAAGCCCTAAAGCTCGCCTTAACTCTAACTCTAACCCTATGCCTAAACTTAACTATAACTCTAGTTGTAACACTAGACTTAGACATCGCCATAGCCCTTGCCATAGTCATACCCCTAGACATAGAACTACCACTAGCACTATCACTAAACCTAACTGTAATCATAGCCCAAAACATAAGCCTAACCCTAGCCCCAACCCTATCACTTACACTATCCCTAGCACGAACACCAATCCTAATGCCAGCCCTGGATCGAATCCCACCTAAACCCCAGTTTTAGCCCTAAATGGAAAGCTAACACTAATGCTAAACCTATCCCTAGGCCTAGCCCTAAACCAAACTCTAACCCTAAACCTATACCTAGTCCTAGCCCTAACTCTACCACTAGCATAAACCCTAGACATAACCATAGCACTAGACCTAGACATAGCCCTAAGCCTAGGCTAGTCCTAGTTATTGCCCTGACCCTACCTGGAGCCCTAGACCTAACCTTAGCCCTAACGCTTAAACTAACCCTAAACCTAAACCTAACCCTAACGCTCGTCCTAGCCATAGACCTAATTCGAATCTGAACACTAACCCGACCCCTAGCCTTAACCTTACAGGTAAACTTAATCCTAACCCTAAACCAAGCCCTACTCCTAGCTTTAAGTAACCCTAACCCTAGCCCTACCCTCACCTTAATTCTAACCCAAGCCCTACCCCTCACACTAGCACTAGCAGCATCATAGCCCTAAACCAAAACCTAACCCTATGTCTAACCCTAAACCTAAACCTAGCACTAGATCTAAACCTGCCCAAAACCCTAACACTAACACTAACCCTCCCCCTAATTCTACCCCCATCCCTACCCGTATCCCTAACCCTACCCCTAGCACTCACCCTAAACCTAGCTGTAACCCTAGGTATAGCCCGAGCCCTATGCCCAACACTGGCCCTAGACCTACACATAAGCACAAACACTAAAACCTAACTGTAATGCTAAGTCTCAACCTAACCCTAGATCTAGTTGTATACCAAGCCTTAGCCCTAACACTAACCATAACCATGGCCTTAACCCTAGGCCTAGCACTAGCCCTAACCCTAACCATAAAATTAAACCTAACACTAGATATAACCCACAACATAAGAATAACCCCCCAAAATAAACCTATTCCTAGCCTTAACTGTAAACATAGCCCTAGCCATAACATTAAATCTAACGCTAACCCTAGCCCTAATCCGAAACCTAATCCTAACCATAGCCTTAGACCCAGCCCTAACCCTAACCATAACTGTAAGAGCAAACCAAGTCCTAGCCCTAAACCTTAGCTTAACACTAACCGTAGCCCTAAACCTGACCCAATATAGCTTTAAACCTATCCCTGGCACTAACCCTAGCCATACCGATAGCTCTAGCACTAGCCCTTACACTAGCCTGAGAATAAACCCTAGACATAGCCCTAGACCTAGCCCTAATCCTAGCCCTAATCCTAGCCCTAGACCTAGACCTAGCCCTGACCTTAGCTGGAGCATTAGCCCTAATACCAGCACTAACACTTGAACTGACAGTAACCTTGCCCTAAACTAAACCTATCTGTAGCCCTAACCCGAACCCTAAGCATTGCCATAAGCCTAGCCTGATTCCTATTCCTAACACTGGACCTAGACCTAGCCCTAGCCCAAATATTAAACATAACGCTAACGATAAGCCGAGGCCTAAACATAGCTCTAGCCCT
>PVKM010004014.1:0-54240 GCA_004027735.1 Carollia perspicillata | reverse complement strand
GTTTTTTGGTGTTTTTTTTTTTACTTATGGGTGTTTTCAGGTCAAATTCCAGATTTAGGCTTGCAGGGCAGAAGTGTTTAAGTATAATATAGGGGTAGGCAAAAGTAGTTATATACTTGTGAGTACGAGAAACACAGGGTTTATTCTTATATTATTATTTATTAATTATTATATTATTTGTATTTCAACTTACTTTTGCCTACCCCTGTATTAATTACAAACCAATTACTTTCCCTGGAAATATAATTAACTGTCATGTATTTCTGACAAGAATAGGTATTAGAGGTTTTCTAATTGAACTAGCGGAAGACCCTTAACACTTTTCTTATCTCTTTTCTCCATAGACTCCGGGTTTAAGTAAATTTGGTGGATTGTTCATACACTGGGTATTTACCATTAAAAATATCAACAGTGGTCCAAAGCAACTCTAGTGGGAGCAGAGGCCTGTGGTCAGTGACCCAAGCTAAGGCCCCCTTGGGCCTGCACAGGGAAGTACCTGAAGGTCCAGTTGGTTCTTCCTGGAGAGCCTCCCCCTGCAAGTGTCCCACCTGCTCACACCCACCAGGGAAGGTGCCTGCACACTGAGAGAAGCTGCAGCCCTGGAAAGCCAGGGGGCACATGTGTACAAAACAGAAAAAGGTGATGCTCTTTCTAAGGTTGGAGTTGTGGTTTCTTAGGCCTAGACAGTTTTAGACATTGGATTTGAGTTTTACATCCACAGTATAGGTGAACTCAGAGTATAATTTGTGCACATGAGAAGTCTATGAGGATCAGGAATTTTGTCTTTGAGAAAATGAGTTCATGAATTTGGGAGTGCATGCTGGGTCAGAAAATAAACTGAATTAGGCTGGAGTTCCCTCACTGTGAGAGCAGAAGCCTGGGGGAGGGAGCCTTTCCCTGCTTACAGGAGTGGGGAGGGTGTTAGTCTCCCAGAGTTCACTCTTGGGGCTGCCCAGGTGTCCCTACCTGCCTTCCTCAGGGACTGGCCCATCTAGGGATTCTCAAATGCGGGTGTCTAGACCCTCAAGTTTGGGAATATGTTCAACTTTCTGAGTGTGCGTTCCTTCTGAACTGTAGGGAAGCAGGCTGCTTATCTATCTGTCTTGATTCCAGTATTGCTGTTTCTTTTTGTTGGATTCCTTTCTCCTTTGAATATTGCAGCCCTGTTTGATTCTAGTTTCCATGAGCACCTGGGCTTTTAAAGTATAATTTAATTGGGAGATACTGTGTGAATAAGACAAGAAACTTGAGAACCAAATAGAATTTTGATTGCATTTAGGCAGGAAAGCTTGAAGATATGAGTATTTTTAAGATCTCAGCTACTTTTTTCCATTTTAGGTCCTTTTTTGTGTGACCAGGTCTGTAGAGAACTTCGACTTTTGAAAGGCTATACCATTTTTACGTGTTAGTACATGCAAAGCCAGGGGAAAGCCCCAATACTGGAAAATACCTCCATAAGTGGAAGGCAGAAAAAGAGCAATGGAAGAGGCTGGCCACTTCAGTCTTGTGAATATTAGAGTTTATATGAGGTATGTTTTGGGCAGCTGTAAAATAAAATAGATTCCCATGCCTCTCAGCAGGTGCCACAGGATTATATAGGGTAAAGGAGGGAATAGTCCCTGGTACCAGTAACTGAATGTTCCCAGGTATGAAAAATTACATGCTTGACCAGGTCAAGACAATAACCTGGCCCAAGAAGCAGCACATAGCAGGAGGCCAGGAAGGGCTGCTGAGTCAAGAACATCAAGTACAACCAGGCAGCCTCTACAAGGAGGAGCGCAGTTGCAGAATGCAATTTCCTCTCTGGTCGGGGTCCAGCTTGTGGGACAGATAGTGGACATGTCATGGAACAATTTCTTCTCTACACTAAGACAAATGAATTTCCATTTTAATGGATGTGAGCAAATAGCATATGTATTTTCATTAATACGAGTAAAACACCTCAAAGTTTATGTAAATCTTTGAAATTCATAGTCTATTTTAGGGCTTCATTGTACCACCTAATGTGTTATAATGTGCAACTCAATCCTGAAAGTATCCCCAGTGTGAAATATTGTGAATGGAAAAAAATATACTGCCCCTTGTTTATTTAGTTAGAAAGGGATGCGTGAGTTTTTTATGGTCTGATGTTTTATATCATTCAGTGTTTAAAAGATTATATCTTAAAGTGGTTTCCTAGGTAGAAAAGTTAAAATTCAGTTTTAAAAAGCAAAGTTATGTGATAATGATGATTAATCATAGGAAAATATGGCATATATAAATTTCTACCCTTGTTTTAAATAAACAATGAGTGGGAAAGTTATAAAAAGAAATTTATACACTAGGAAATTAACTTAAGGTCAGTCTGGGCCTGCATATCCTGCCCCACTGCTGTGCTTTCTCTAAAAATACATTTTGATCACGTCTGTATCATCCTGGTAATGTTTCTTGAAAACAAGCCAGTGTGAGTGCATATTTTTCTTGTGTATGTTCTCATAAAGAGGGGTCAGAGTCCCTATATTTGATGTTTGACTTCTGACAACGTAATCCTCAGCCCTTCCTTTCCCCTGGTCCTTCTTCTCTGTCAGGCTGATAGGAACTGGGAGGCTCCTGCTCTGTGAGCGGCTGCTGCTGGGGGCCCTCCTGTGAGCCGAGGGGCCCTCCAGCTGCTGTGGGTTGTGTTGTTGATGCCACTGAGCATGGGTGCTATATTCAGAGTGCTCCGAGTTGAGTTTAGGTAATTCCTTGTCATTGACATAGGAAGATGGGAGTGGTGTACTCATTAAAAGAGTCCTAGGGTGATGTCTTGGTTGGAACCCTACTGTGTGCTTAGCTTGAAGGTGTGACTGAGGCTAGAGTCACCCCAATAGGAGGGTGTCTAAGGGGGCTTCTGGATGGTTGCACCCTGCAAATGAAGTGAGCTTACCAGATAGGCACTCTTTAAAGAACAGTAATTTCAGACAAAAAGAGAGAAAAAAAGAGAGGGGGAAATTCAGCCCACAGGCTGAATTCTACTCTCCTCTTACAAGAGGGCTGGCTTAACTACCTCTGCTGCTGCTCTGCACCTGCTCCTATGGCAGCACAGATGGTGATGCTCCAGGCTATTGAGGACAACACCCATAGTCTCATTGTGTCACAGCAAAGGCACTAGTTCAAACTGGATTTAAGCCCAGGGTCCTTAGATCCTGTACAGCAGCCATTTCCATGAGGGAGGCCTTTAACCCTAATGGCACTGACTTGACACCATTGGGAGGAAAAAGTGTGTGGGTACCAGGGTAAAGGGGACACCCAGTCCCTCAAAGTGTATCCAGTGATCTAAAATACAAAACGGAAGGGAATGGGAGAAAGAATGGGAGAAAAAGCATATTGGAAAAGGTCTAAAATTTGATCCAATGGGAGATCCAAAGTATACTAAAATATTTACATAACAAAAGAAGTCAAAGGGCTCTCCTTGGCTTTTAAGCCTCAAAAATGTAAGTTTTGAATGAATGTTATCACCTTCTGTAACACAGTAATTTACAAATGTTCATGCAATTACTTAGTGCCAGGTTAAATTACAGTTGTACCTGGGATCTCAGTGAATTGAAGCAAGGCACCCCATGATCGAAGGGGAACTCTGATTGTTGTATACAGGACGAAATGGTGCACTCTGCCTTGGCCATTGGACATTTTTGCCTTTTCTCACAGGCACAGTACCTATTGTCCTCACATATCCCATCGTGAGCTGGACAGCTTGAAACCAACAATTCATCAATTTAAATTAAATTAAATCTTCACCTTTTCGTTGGTTTCATGAAACGGGACTCCATGGGCCCTACCCCTCACTTAAATTACTTAATATGGTTTGGTATAAATTAAACAGGGTCTTCAAGTACTGAAAACTGTTGTAAGAAACCTTTTGGGAAGGTGTGATTATCCCCAGTGCTTCTCCTTTGAACAGCTGGGTTTGGTCTGATCTTAAACCTATAGAGAATGAGTAACACCTCTCGGTGCATTACCACAGCCTTGAGGACATGGTCCCACCAAATAAACCCCTGTTTCTAGTTCACAACATGATGAAGATTACTGGCTCCATCCACTCAACAACTGGTACACATTCTGCTACCATGGATCTAGGTAGGTCCGTTCTGTTCTGTGCCTGTGCCAACAGTCTCCACGGCCATTGGCCTTTACCTCCAACAGACACGATACACCTTTACCCAGTTACCCTCAGGGAACCTCAGCACCACTCTCACTGCACACAGCTTCTTCAGGCAGGATCTGAACTTCATTTACCTTGCTCCAGGAGATACGGCATTACATTTGTGACAGTCTCCTTTGTGCACATTTGTTGGACGTGTAGGACTTACATGTAGTGGAACAGATGGGCTCATGAAAAGTGGATGTACAGTTGTCTCACATGTATTTTGAGTCCTCAAGCCCTTGGTTACATTTTTAAAAATTATTTAATAAACAAAAGGTCACTCCCTTTCTCCAAACATAAAGAAATAGCTATAGTTTCTCTTAGCATCCACAACATTGTCTTGGTTATTTTGGTGTTTGGAAGGTGACATAGTCCTGGTTTACCAATTTTGCTTGAGCCCATTTGTGCTGTTGTAACTGCCCACCCTGTGGGGGCCCCTCCACCACAGGAGGCTCTAGACTGATTAAATTGCCATACGAGAGGCACACCTGGCCATGTCCTCAGAGACTCCTTAATGGTAGAGGCTTTACTGTAGAGTGTCCTACGACAGCCTTGTGATGCCATTTCTCTCCTCCTCTTTTTTCAGTTATGTTTCCTAATGCTTATCAATTTTACTGATCTTATATAAGAACAGCTTTATTATTTTTCTCCATTGATTTCGCACAATTACATTGATTTCTAATTTTCATTATGCTTTGAGTTTAGTTAGCTCTTTTTATCTAAAATAAATGCTTACATTATTTGATTATAGAACTTTCTTTTTCTAGTGTATATGCTCAATGACATAAATTTTCCTCTAGGCATTGCTTTTGCTGCATCCCACAATCTTTGAGAAGTTGTCATTCTATTTTATTTAGTTCAAATAATTTTTTATTTCTCTTGAGACTTTTTCTTTGATCCCATATATTATTTAGAAGTGTGTTGTTGAATATTCACATATTTGGCTGTTTTCCAACTCTTGCTATCATTGATTTCTAGATTAATGCCCATTGTGTAAGAACTTATTTTATATGATATCTGTTCTTTCAAATTTGTCCCAGAATATGTTCTGTCTTGGTGAAGGTTCCATATGAACTTGAAAAAAATGGTGTATTCTGTTCATGTTGCTGTATGAAGTATGTTAATGATTTAAACTTTTAAGGCATACATTTTAAATCATAGATTTTTATCACCATTACAATTTAAAAATTGAATTTTGTTCTTACATGGCACTGTTCAGTTTAACTCTGTCCTTTGTGATTTTTTTGCTGCTGGAATTCATAATTTGTTATAAGGGAATGTTGAAATTTGCAGCTGTAATAGTGGATTTATTTGTTTCTCCTTGCATTCTGTCAGCTCTTGCCTCATGTGTTTTGCCCATGTTGTTATGCACGTACACATAAAGGGTTGCAGTGCCTTCTTGGAGATGGACTCCTTTGTCATGAAGTAATGTTCTTTTGTCTCTGAGGTTTGTGTGTGTGTGTGTGTCTGAAAGCCACACTGTTTGAAATTTATATACCCTCGCCAGCTTTCCTTTGATTACTGTTGGCACAGTACATTTTCTCCATGTCTTTACTTTTTACCTACCTCCGTCTTCATATTTACAGTGGGTTTCTTGTGGACAACATAAAACTAAGTGTGGTTTTAAAAATTCAATATTACAGTACCATACTTGC
The DNA here is from genome assembly GCA_004027735.1 of Carollia perspicillata. Lineage (NCBI taxonomy): Eukaryota > Metazoa > Chordata > Mammalia > Chiroptera > Phyllostomidae > Carollia > Carollia perspicillata. The sequence continues at coordinate 48,423 of PVKM010004014.1, read as the reverse complement.
CTCTCAGTTGTAGCAAGACCATTGATGACTAAAGTGGCGATTGAGACAGTTGGATTGATATCTACAACTCGCCCTGTGTTCTTCTATTCGTTGCCTGTGTTTTTTGTTTCTTTTCGTCCTTTATTTTTTTCTTCCTTCGCTGGCTTTGAGCATTTTACTTGATTCTTTTTGGTCTCCTGTCTTTTCATATCAATTACAAATAACTATTTAAAACTTTTTCCTGTGGTTGCCCTTGAGTTTTCAGTTACACCTAAGTCACAGCTTCTGTCAAGTTATACTACACCACGTCACTGGTCAGATGAGTACCTGATAACACACTGTCCCCTATTCCTTCCTCTGTGTCCCTTGTCATTTGTTTTAATTACCTATAGTTTTTAACTTCCATATACCTTATTGTTAATATTACCTTTTAAAGTTTCATCAATTATATTAATTATAAGAAATTCAAAAAGATAGTTTACCTTCATTTACTAATTCTAGTTTTCCACCTTCATCACGTACATTTATTCTGAAGAAAATTTGAATTTTTTTCTAAGTAAGTGTACAAATGTCAAATTACTTCCATTGTTGTCTCAGAAAATATTTATTTCTATTTTATTTTTGAAAAATAATTTTGCTTGACACAGACTTGTGAGAGGGCATTATTTTCTTTCATAACTTTAAATATTTCACTCCAATTCTTGCTGATGATTGCTGGCAGCTCTAGAGCCTCATTCCTGCTCCTTCCCCATGTGCCCCACGTCTGCACAAGGTGATGAGAAAGCCCCCGCTGTGGTAGCAAGTGACTGAATCCTCACAAGCTGCTGCCCTCAGGTGTGAATTCTCACCCTAGCTCACCCTGAACCTCGGAAAAGAATGTGTCCCTGCTCTTCTCTCACAGGCTAGTTAGTGCCCTCTTGAGAGGCCTGCCTTACTCACGCTGTCCAGACACCTCACTTGGGACAGTAATAAACTCTTCATACCGTACATGTTGGGTGTGCTGTCATCTGTGGAGGGGTCCCATGCTCCAGGGTTGAGCTATGCTGTTCCTTGTCTCCCCTGGGAACTTGGGAATGACAGAAGGCATTCTGGGAAGGCAGCCCCCAGGGTGGCTGGTCAGGAAACATTTCCTCCCGATTGGAGAATGGATGCTATATGCTCTTTTGGAGGAAACCACTGCTGCACCCTTAACGTATTTTATAGTCATGAGCAAGTTCACCATGACACCACTATGGACGTCTGGACATTAATAAACTCCCTTGCAATCTAAACCTTTCCCGAGTGTCAGCAGGTCCTAGCAGAGACTGTTATGGTGTGCTAAAAAGAGCTCTTCTGGCTAATTATTATCTCAGTGTCTGCTTGTGTGTGCCTGTGTGTGCCCGTGTGTGCCAAGAAGCAGCCCTGAGGCACATGAGTGTAGGGATTTGTGGTATAGATTGTTGTGCCTTCTTCCTTTTCTCTGAGCTCTAAGTTCCAAATAAATTTTTAACTCATCAAATCAGACGAAGAGAAAGGAAGGACTGAATCCGTGATAAGTATTACATCAGGTAAGAGCAGTGCTTCTCTACAAGGATATTTCCATTCAGCCAGCTATGAACGGTTACTTCTGATTTTCTGGAAAAATGTAGAACAACATGGCCAGCTGGGCTTTGTTTAAAGTTGGATTTCCATAGGCCTCCTGGACTCTCATGTTTGGTGACAGGAGTAGAACAAAGAGCTTGTAGTTCTTTAGTATGTTTTTATGTATTGACACCTCATTGTGAATCTTCCTTATGGAGTGCTGTTAATGGTGGCTGTGAGGGAGGAGATGAAGGAATTTTTCTCCAAAGGACTTGATGGTCTTAAAAATGATGATACCTATTTCATCTGAATCACATTTCTGTCAGTCCCAGCATGCTCTGAGCGCTGCCATTAGAAAAATGCAAGATGTAATGTGGACACAGTAAAAGTGTGTGATTTCCATGTGTTCATAATGCTGTTGAATTTATAAGGAAATAATTGTGGACAGAGAGTAACTTTCTGATGACCAAGTCATGAGAATAAGTGTTTGAAGATGAGAGATCATATGTAACTTTCTGTGTGCATGTGAGACCGTGGGCCTCTTTCCAAGCTCTCACTCTCCCTCCTACCCTGTGGGAACATAATGAAGGCTATCTGTAAGTGCACTGTTGGACCTTGGAAGCCTGGCCAGCTCTGCAGTCAAGGAATGACCAACCCCCCCCACAAAACAACAATTAAAAAAACCTGGTCCTGGATGTGAGCCTGGATTGTAAATAGCTGGCATTATGATCTTACGCAGCTTGCACATGAGCATGTCCACTCTGCATGCATGATTTATCGCCCTGCTTTGTTTTCTGTATTCTATATAACCCTGTACTGAGCAAACCTGTGTTGTGGAGACTTCACTGGCAGACCGCCCCTGGGGTGTATTTAAGTCCTAATAAACACATATCTTTCAGAGCCTATCTTCCAGGTTATTTCTTTGGAATAGGCAAGCAATATGCTGAGGCCTGCTTGGACCTTGGCTCTGTGCATAACACCTTCCTATAAATGGGGTCCTTGTGTCCAGTGCTGTCAGCCTCACAAGGCACATATTTGGGGTGTTTCAGGACTCAGTGGCCTTTGAAGATGTGGCTGTGAGCTTCAGTCTGGAGGAGTGGGCTTTACTGGATCCTTTGCAGAAGAAGCTCTACAGAGATGTGATGTAGGAAACCTTCTGGAACCTGGCCTCCATAGGTAAGCATGACAGCTAGATCTTTACTTTGCTGAGTAGAGGACAGGTATTTCTTGTCCATCAGAGTTGTTCTAATCTGTGGGATATGGGAAGGGAGGACACTGGTAAATAAATGGGGCGTGGTCACAGCTCATTATAGAAATAGAATCTCATAATTTTTCTATAATTTCTAATACTTTTGAATCATATTTTGGGTCTTTATTTCAGGGGGAAAATGGGAAGATCATGACATTGAAGATCGGTACAAACACCTGGGGGGGAAACGAAGGTGAGCCATGGTCACATGAGAAAGCAGTGTCTCTAACACGACAATCTCCGTTTTCTATACATTTTTTGAAAGAAGCAAACAAAAGAACCCTTGCTTCAAATTTATTACTTGGCAGAATATTTCTACCAAATTACTTTCTTATATATCATAGATGTTCAGTTTTTGAAAAGTAGTTCAAATGGACAACCCCATTAATAAGCCCTCTATGTGAGTATCACTGTTTTGGTATTAGCAAGGCTAAAGTTTTCTTGCAGAGCATTCAGCATTTGTATTTATTTATTTGTTGTAATACGTAACCAAGGATATGTAATTTTGTCATTGATTTTTGAAAGAGAGGGAGAGAAATGGAAACATCAATTACTTGCCTCCTGCATGTGTCCTGACTGGGCATCGAACCTGCAACCTTTTGGTATATAGGATGATGTTCCAATCAGCTGAGCCACCTGGCTAGGGCATGTATTCAATTTTAAATAATTCATTTAGACATGGGAAAAACCTACAGTTTTGCTATAAAAAAATTGGTATAAAAATGTAGTTTAAATATCCTACTAATAAATATAAAATTATTGGTAAAGAAATTGTTAATAATATACTTCTTGTTTTTTACATAAGTGATATGGTAGAGAGAATCTGTGAAGGGAAAGAGGGTAGTCAACGGGGAGAAAACTTCAGCGTTTTTCCAAATTTCAGTCTGAAGAAGAAAACCGTTCTTGGAGTAAAACCCTGGGAATACAGTGTGTGGGGGGAAGTGTTCATGCATCAGTCATCCCATAATAAGTATATCAGAGATCACACTGGACACAAGCCCTCTCGCTATCAGAATTGTGGAGAGAAGCCATATAAATGCAAAGTATGTGGGAGAGCCTTCATTTACCCTCAGTGTTGTGAAAAACATGAAAGAACCCACACTGGAGAGAAGCCTTATCAGTGTAAACAATGTGCTAAAGCCTACATGTATTACAGTGCCTTACAAAAACACCAAAGAACTTACACAGACAAGAAACCCTATGAATGTAAGCAATGTGATAAAGCTTTCAGTTCTCATCTAGGTTTTCAAATACATGAAAGGAATCACACTGGTGAGAAACCCTATGAATGTAAAATATGTAGTAAAGCATTCAGTTGTCTCAGTTACCTTCGAAGTCATGAAAAGATTCATACCGTAGAGAAACCTTATGAATGTAAGGAATGTGGAAAAGCCTTCAGATATTATCATAATTACCAAACACATGAAAGAAAATTTACTGGAGAGAAGCTCTATGAATGTAAGGAATGTGGAAAAGCCTTTAGATGTTATCAAAGTTTTCAAAAACATGAAAGAATTCACACTGGAGAGAAACCCCATGGATGTGTGGAATGTGGGCAGGCCTATAGATATTACAGTATCTTACAAAGACACAAAAGGACTCACACTGGAGAGAAAGCCTATAAATGTAAACAATGTGGTCAAGCCTACAGAGGTCACAGTGCCTTATGTGCACATGAAAGGACTCACACAGGCAACAAACCCTATGAATGTAAGGAATGTGGAAAAGTTTTTATTTCTCATCTAGGCTTCCAAATACATGAAAGAACTCACACTGGAGAGAAACCTTATGAATGCAAAATATGTAGTAAAGATTTCAGTTGTGTCAGTTATCTTCGATGTCATGAAAAAAATTCATGATGGACAGAAGTGCTATGAATGTAAGGAGTGTGGACTAGCCTACAGATATTATACTACCTTGCAAAGACATGAAAGAATTCACACTGGAGAGAAACCTTATGAATGTAAGAAATGTGGGCTAGCCTACAGATATTCCAGTACCTTACAAAGTCATGAAAGGATTCATACTGGAGAGAAACCTTATGAATGCAAGGAATGTGGGAAAGCCTTCAGATGGTATCAAAGTTTTCAAACACATGAAAGAAATCACACTGGAGAGAAACCATATGAATGTAAAACATGTAGCAAACGATTTAGTTGTCTCTGTTATCTTAGAAAGCATGAAAGAAACCACACTGCAAAGAAGCACTATGAATGTAAACACTGTAATAAAACATTTAGGTATCCCAGTGATCTTCAAAATCATGAGAGAAATCACACTGGAGAGAAACCCTTTGAATGTAAACAATGTGGGAAAGCTTACAGAGATCACAGTTCCTTCCAAACACATAAAAGAACTCACACTGGAGAGAAACCCTTTGAATATAAACAATGTGGGAAAGCCTACAGAGATCACAATTCCTTCCAAACACACAAAAGAACTCACACTGGAGAGAAACCCTATGAATGCAAACAATGTGGGAAAACCTTCACTTATCACACAACCTTTCGAAGACACATGGCAATACACACTAAAGAAAAACATAGAAAAGTGCAGAATTTGGGAAAGGCTTCAGTTATTGCAGTTCCTGTCAAAATAATAAAGGACTGACTAAATTAAAATTCTTGAATATAAATAGCTTGGAGAAGACTAGAATTGGTCCACATTGTTGCATGTGAAAACTTCAACAAAAAAAGAAGGAATAAAAAAAGTAAGTTATGTGAGAAAGCTTGATAAAAATTCAGGTATAATGTTCTAGAAAACTTTCAACATGAAACAGTTCTTATTATTGTTGCAAATATATTGTATTTGTTGAACCTTTTCTAATAGTGCATCACTGGACTGTGGATTTCTACTAGTTACTTTCAGAAATAAATACATAAGATATTTCAGAGAGATATTTTTCAAAAATAACACATAAGATTAATAGACAGTGCTTTTTCCCTAAAATGTTTAACAATATTTTCTCTGGATTTTGAAGCCTGTTAGACCCATGAATGAAGTGTTTTTTTTTTTTTAATATATGTAGTTAGGCTAAAATTTTAAATAACATTTTATTCTGTTTTGGGAGCCATTGAAAAATGACTGTTTGGTGTTAGGGTTTTCCTAGTGGCCTAAGGCTGCCCTTTATATCCCTAGTCCATTACATATATTCTGCCTTTCCCTCTGACAAAGCTCCTTTTGGGTGGTGATGTATATTAAGATCTTTTTTCCATTTTTCATACTAATAAATAGTTGGAATAAATTTTATGTATAGCAAATTTAGAAAAGTATATAGATTCATGTACATTTTTATTTTCATATTTGGATCTTTGCTCTTTCTTCTAACTGATCTTGGTGAATAGACTTTGAGTTAAAAGGAAGGACCTGTGAGAGGGCAACAAAATGTAGAGCTGGAGATTCTCTCTTATTGGTAATGGTAGGACCCCAATTTTCTAGAATCCATCTCCTTTATGGTCCATGTTAAAATTCCTTAGTAGCCTCACTTGCATGAGATTTGGAAGGCAAATATGAAGAAGGTGTTAGACAGATTTTGGAACCATCACTCAGACTAACAGACAGATACATTGGATCTTTGAAAATATCTTCCAGTCCATCATAACTGAATTCTTTGACCTTCCAGTCAAGGCCATCCTCAACACCACCGCCAATTATTTGATATCTATTTTCTGAGATGTGTGGGTTTACACTGATGTCTTCACAAATTTCACATCAAAGATGCATCAGAGTTAGGATTTTTCTATAAGCCCTCTTGTGTCCACCAGGAGACTGGTTCACTCTTCATGCTTATGTCTGATTCCCCTCTTCTTTACATTTTATCTGTATAAAATCTAAATTGTGTAGAAATACAGTGCTATCACTAGGGGTAGTGAGTATGTTTTCCTGATGGCATGTGACATCTGCAATGGTGCTGTGAAAAAGGGGGACAGGGTTTCTGTGCTGCATGTGCAGTGTGTGCCTTGACCCGGCCTGTCCATGTGAGAGTCAGGACCTTCTTCCTGTCGGGAGACTGTGGATGTTTCCTGTTACTTGCAGCTGAATGTAATCCCTCAGTATGTTTTCAGTTATGTTAAATTGTATGTGATTAAATTCCATGTATTTTTTTGTTAAATGAACACTTTTGTAGGTCTTTTAGAAAGTATTTTATTAACTGTTTTCTAGGCTGTTGTATACTGACAAATAGTTTTTAAAAAATGTTAATATGTCCCATTATAATTATGAATTTTAAAATAAACTTTGCAAATCTCTTGATTTAATCATTGTACACTATTTCACTTCTATCATGTGCATTCAAATTCACGTAATTTTTTTTCAGGTACATTTTGTGTTTTATTCTTCTATAGTTGCTATTTTTGTCATGACACTAATTGATACCAAAATCTGAACTCAGTTTTTCAGTGGCCTCTAACCCATGACCCGTGGTGTCAAAGAAGGGAGCACAATGAGTTGTAATAAGCATAACCACAATGTGCACGTGACTGTGGAGCACAACATGAAAGGCTGCTCAGGACTTTTATAGGATTTTGCCTGTTTTAGATAATTAGATGGTTATTAAAGGCACAAACATGTGTTTGCATGTTTGCCATACAGAGGTAAACTTACGTTATTGGTAGTCATAAGACTTGTTTACTACAAGGTAAAAACAATGTGTTGGAGCTTACTTTAATTTGTAAGAAGCCCAGTGTCTCATATTAATAAGAGGGTGATATTGGTTACTTTTATGATTTAGACTAGACATAGAACAAATTAAATCTTAAGTTAGCAAAATTTGGGAAATAATAAAGATTAGAGCAGAAAATAAATAGAATATAGAAAAACAATAGAGTATTATTAAAACAGAATAGAATAGAATAAAACAGCAGGGGTTTTCCATGAGGTTAACATTTCAACAGGTGGAGTTTTTTAATGCATATAGAGTTGCAATTTTGAAAGATGAAAAAAGTTCTAGAGATTGGTTTCACAATATCATTGTACTTCATATACGAAGTCTACATTTAACAATGTTGAAAATGTAAGTTTTATCCTGTGTGAGTATTTCCACAATTAAAATTAAACTTTTAAAACAAGGGAGTGAAAACACAGCCCACGGAATGGAGGAAAATTTTGCAAAATTCATGTATCTGATAAACTTGTATAGAGAATACAGAACCTCCCTGACCATAAACCACAGGTTTCCAGGTAAGAGAAGAGGGAATCTAATACAAACGGAGAGATAATGTTACATAATGGACCTGTGGAGGATGATGACATACTATTATCAAATGGACTGCCCTTCTTCCAGGATCCCCCTGTAAGAGGTTCGCCTTGACTGCTGCCAGGGAATTATAGCTCTCAATGCTAGAGACTGGTTAAAATGAAAGGAACTCTTTATTCAAAAAGTTATGCAGACTTAGAGTAACGACTTAATGTCTTGGTTAAAATCCCAAAATCCCTTAAAATTCCCACAAACACACACAGTCCTTCCTTCCCCACTTTGCCCAGTCAGGCCAGCCTGGGGTACCATATTTTAGGAAAAGAAATAGAAGTCTATGTGGCCCAGGCAGCCCCTGGTTCTTCCCAGTCATCTGCGCTTGGCTGGCAGGCCCCTCTCGGTTCCCAGCACCATCAGCTGTGCTGCCAAGATCTCCAGTTCTTAATCCAAAACCTTGTGGCACCTTCTCATGGCCCATCAGCAAGAGTCCTTTCACCCTTTTCCTTCCCTGCAAGGTCTCTCCTGCTTCCTAAACTATGTGGCAAAGGGAACACCCAAGGCTGCCTGGTTCCACACCTGCCTGGTTCCAAATCTGGCAAAAGCCACATGATTCCCACCAGCATGGCTGCCGTGCCTGAGTTTAAATCCCAGTTTGAATCTTCCTCTGCATCCCTATTTCTGACTCCTCCCACAGTTGGCTACACTGGTCAGCATTCCTGTATTTTTCTACCTTTTGGGGGCTGCCATCATAAGTCTGGGCAGGCATGGCTCCGTGGTGTGGAGCAACCATCTCCAACTCTCATGCAGGCACTGTAACCAGGAAGAGTTGCCTCTCAATTACATCCTGGGTGGGAGTCACTCCTGTCTCCCTGGCTCAAAGCAGAGCCACAGCTATTTAATATATCCATGAAACCAGTTAAAAGTTATAGATATATTAAATGACCATTCTAGAGGTTATTTGCAAAACTGTTGATATGCAAAGTAACTCAATGGCCCTGCTCCAGGTATCCCATCCCCCAATTCAGAGTTATGGGGGTGAAGACATCCTATAGTTTTAATATTTCCTGGACAACCTGGGTTTTGGACCCCATTACAAATCCATCTTTGGGGGGTGGGCCCTGGCTGCATCCTGTTACAGTAACACTGGAGCAAAGGAACCAGTTTAGGAAGCTGCAGACTTCCCTTTCAGCTCTCCCTCCCAAGAGAAATAGACCTCCTGCCCTCCCCCTAGGAATCCCCCTGCCCCCCAAATTGAAAACTCAATGTAAGGTGTATGTTATGGTTTTAACCTGACACCTTCTAAAACTGTTAGCTTCTGATATGAACCAAAGCACAATTACAATCCAATCCCTTTCTCTGCTTCTTGGCCAGGTGGTGACAGGCAGCACGAGCCTTGGTTGCTCTCCAGTTTCAAAAATGAGTGTATGGGGGTGGGAGGATATTGAGATTAGTTTTAGGTCTACTATATTGTTTTACTTTCCTCTTGTGTCTGTCTGGCTTTTAATTTTTTTTTTTTTAATTTATAACCCTGACTTCATCTGTCCATGGGTTTAGCTGCACAAATAATATTAATTGGGTCTCTGTTCCCAATTTCCCAAACCAGGGAGATTTAGGCTATGTATTCCTTGGTTAGGGAGAAGAGGTAGAAAAACCATTTGCTCTCAGGTGTTCTTGGTTAGGGGGGATACGGTCTCGCGATTCTCTAGCTGGTAGCAATTGCTCCAACTGCTTGGCCTGTTTAATCCTCTTGTCTCAGTTTCCCTATTTCTCTTGCCCAAGAATTTGCCTAGCTTTTTATTATCCTGTCACAAAAACACAGCCACCAATCAGGGCAGAGTCCACAAGTCCTCTCTTTGTTACTATTATTATCATGTTAATGAACTGTTAACTATCCTATACCCACCTATGTAAAGTTTGTCTATTTCTTCTACTTTTTATCCAGTCCCTGAGACTTCTCGCTTTGCGTTCTCCTGCTTCCCTAATCCATAACCAGTGGATTTTATGTAACTCTCTAACATCTTCCCCTTAGATTATGATGTATAAAATAAGTAATAAAACTGTGATTTTTCTGGGGCCTTTTCTCAATCCCTGGAAATTTTTGCTTCCTGACAATTGTCAGTTTGGCTCAAAGAAATTCATGTAAATTGTTACAGGTTTGGATGTTTCCTTCATTGACAATGTTAAGGACCAAAGGAGTGAGGGTGGGGAAGGGATGGGTACAAAGCTCAATGCTTGCAGTGATCAAAGACGAAAGTGGAGCCAGACTTTATTTAAAAATGCTGTGTCACTTTTCAGTGTCTGCATTTGTAAACAAAGGTCATGGTGGTCTCACAGCCTCACTCCAACTGAAACTGGCAAAGACTGGTGTTCATGCTCCCTATCACATACCCAGCCCAATAAGCAGAGACAGGGATTGAATCTTTATAGGAGCTTTATTCAAATGGCTGGGGATCTGAGTAGACGGTGGGTTGGTATCCTAACAGACCACCTTAAAGTCCATTCTAAATTGGCCCTTTTTATAAGGAGAACAAAGTGGAGGTTGAGGGTTTGGAATTCAGGGAAAAGTTAATCGGGTTAAAAAAACTGTAGCATTCTTGCCCTGGGTGGTGGTGTTTAGCTGTGTCCTAGACAGGGATCATCTCACTCTGGAGTACGATGGCTCAGATACCACCTTGAATTGCTTTCAGTCTTCCTGTGGCACAAAGGTGGAACTGTTTATGGTCTCCTGGAATCAGGGTGGGTCATACCTTCAGTTTCTGGAACAATAGCTTTTACGTGCATTGATTGCTAAGCTTACTAGCTATTACTTAAACTAAAATTTTCCAACTCTTGAGTCCCTTATCACAACCCCTTGAGAGGACCAAAGACACTTTTGCTTCAGTAAGAACCTGGTCTAACCCTTTTGTCTATTCTTGCTCCATCTGCAACCAAGTAGCCTAGCAGTCACATAGAGCTGGGGGAAAACAACTTGGGCAGCCCCAAGCCCGGAAAAAGTTCTGTTTAAAGGCTACTACGCCATGTGGGGTCAGATTCCCGCCCACCAGCGGAAAGTGTTTCCCCAAAATCCCGGTTCTCCTCTAGCTGTCACTCAGGAACGAGGGGGCGTGGCCTCGTGAACTGCCGGATCAGGGATGTGGCTGGGGCCAGTGGGTGGGGCAACACACCCAGAAGTCTGGGACACCCCAACTCTCCTCAGAGGTGCCGCGGTGGTCGGGTGTCTTGCCCGGCAAGGTTTTTGGTGAGTGTTCCGCAGCCAGTGTCTTCTGTGATCTGCACTGGCCCTGGGAGTCCTGCGCAAGACTCAGGGAGACCCAGAACACCTAGAAATGGTGAGTGTGCAGTCGGGGGTTCAGAGACCGGACGAGGTGCCAGTTGGAATCCGCGGTTTCGGACCCGGCTCTCCCGCTACACCTTGGGAGTCTTCTGATTCAAGTCCTCTGGGGGCGACGCTCGGACCTCGTTCCTTTTAGCCTTGGAGCGTCGAGCCTGGGGCAGCCGCCGGCACCCTTGGTGTCCTGTCTCGTCACTGTCTGCGGTGACTTCGGCTCATGAGACTATCTGGGCAGCTGTGCACCCGCAGCACCATTTGTCCCCAGATGGTGCGATGACCATGGGGGAGGGGTGGTCATCTGCAGACAGTCGTGACTGGGACGGCAGGGTTTGTGCGTGGAAGCAGCTGTGTCTGTGGGGCCCCCAGTCCTTCCCTTTCCCCCAGGGGACCCGTTTTCTCCTGAGTTCTCCAAATGTTTGTTTGGGAAGCAGGGCCTCCCTCAGATCCATGACTCTCTGTCCTGTGACTGGCAACCGCCCTCCTCGAATTCCCAAAGCCAACTTTCCATTCCCTCTGGGATGCATCATTATCAACAATTTGTCCTCCGTGGTACATTTCAAAGAGACCCAATGCTTTACTTGCCCCCACCCCCACCCCTCGCAGAGCCATGGTTAGCTTTTTTAATTTTTTTAGAGTTACATATTGCTGTGGATATTTTACATGAGAAGGAAGGCAAGAAGAACCCCCTAGAAGTCTGCCCCCTGCAATCCTGGTCCTCTCCGGCAAGGACAGTTCCTGGGCACAGACATCCTAGGGGAACTCTTTGGTTGGAGGTTCCTGTTTGGAGGTTTTCTGGGGTGATCTCTTCTGTCAGCAAAGACCATCTCTGGGTTTCTCACCTGGAAAAGACTTAGTGACTTAAGTATTTGTTTTTCAATAGGGGTATATTTTAGAGCTTGAAAGTGTATAAATAGTTCCAGACATGCAAAAAACAGGTGAATTTTTTAAAAAGTTCTGTGATTGCATTTTATTTTTGTATCTTTCACTCTTCTGCTGAGCATGTGTAGTAAATGTGTGAGGTCTGTTTTTTACTTTTGGCGGTTTTCAAATCAAATTGCATCGTTTAGACTTACAGAGCAGATGTGTTCAAGTATGATCAATTATTCCAAATCAGTTTCTTTCTCTAGAAATATAATTAACTGACATCTTTTACTAAAAGGAATAGATATTTGGGGTTTTCTAGTTGAACCGGTAAAAGACCCTTAAAATTTTCTTGTTCCTTTCCATATAAATGCTCTATTTAAATGATTTTGCTGGATTGTTCAAATTCTGGGTTTGTGTCATTTAAAATATTAATAGTGGTCCAAAGAAACCTATGATCAGTGACCCAAGCTAAGACCCCTTTGAGCCTGTGAAGGGAAGTGCTTGAAGGCCCAGCTGTTGTTCCTGGGGAGTCTACTCTTACGGGTGCCTTGCCTGTTTGCAACTCCCATGTAGGAACCTTTACACTGAGAGAAGCTACAGCCCTGGAAAGCTGGGGATGCAAATATACGTGGGGTTGGGAGTGGGGACACCCTTTCTGAGGTTGTGGTTTCTAAGGCCTGAACATTTTTAGATCTTATGTATGAACTTCCCATCACCAATGCAGGTGACTTAGGAGTCTAATTTATGCATATGGAGAAAGTCTATGTAGATCAGGGGTTCCAACTTATAGACAGAAGGTTTATGGATGGGGGGTTCATTTGGTCAGAACTTTAACTCAGTCTGGCTGAGAGTTTCCCCACATTGAGAATGGAAGCCTGAGGGAGAAAGCACTTCTATGCTTACAGGAAAGGGGAAGGTGTATGGAGCTCCCAGAGTTCAGTTCTGGAGCGGCTCAGGTGTCTTTCCCATCCTTCCCCCTCCAGGGGTTCTGTCTCAGTTGGGGGTGTCTGTGCCCCTTGTTTGTAATTACATTCACCTTTTTGATTGTGGGTTTCTTTCTGAACTATCTTGATGCCAATATTTATTTTTCTTTTTGTTGGAATTTCTTTCTCCAGTGAGTATTGTAGCCCTTTGATTCTAGTTTCTGTTAGTACTTGGGCTTTTAATATGTGAGTTGATTAAGAGACACCATGTGAGTAACACAAGATAACTGTGGAATTGATACTGTAGGTCAGGGGTCCCCAATCCCTGGACTTGTACTGGATCTGTGGCCTGTTAGGAAGTGGTCGCACAACAGGAGGTGGGTGGTGGCTGAGCAGCTGAGTGAGCTTGGGAAGCTTCACCTGCATTTACAGCCACTCCCCATCACTCACATTACCACCTGAGCTCCGCCTCCTGTCAGATCAGCAGCAGAAATAGATTCTCATGGGAGCATGAACCCTACTGTGAACTGCACATGTGAGGGATCTAGGTTGTGCGCTCCTCATGAGAACCTAATGCCTGATGATCTGAGGTGGAGCTGAAGTGGTGACATTAGTGCTGGGGAGTGGCTGCAAATACAGATTGTCATTAGCAGAGAGGTTTGACTGCAGAGACCGTCATAAATCAATTGCTTGTAGACTCATATCAAAACTCTTATCAGTGAGTGGCAAGTGACAATTAAGCTGCATCTGGTGGCAGGCTTTATAGTGGCAAGTGAGTTGATATACTTCAATTATACAGCTGATCTGGTGGCAGGCTTTAAGTCAGAATCTGATATTTTGGGTGTCACTGTCTCCCATCACCCCCAGATGGGACTGTCTAGTTGCAGGAAAACAAGCTCAGGGCTCCCCCTGATTCTGCATTATGGTGAGTTGTATAATTATTTCATTATATATTACAATGTACAAAGTGCAGAAATAAAGTGCACAATAAATGTAATGTGCTTACGTCATCCCCAGACCATCTCCCCCTACCCCTGGTCCATGGAAAAATTGTCTTCCATGAAACCAGTTCCTAGTGCCCAAAAGGTTGGGGACTGCTACCATAGGTAGTTAACTAGATATTATTAAAAAGAGCAAAGGGAATTCAACATTAAGTTTAATAAACTGGGGAGCATGAGCCTGTTTGCTTCACCAGGAAGCTGCAGCTTTACACCCCAGGGGATTACAGCATTTCACTGAGGGGATTAATACTTCTTCCTTCCCCACTCCAGTATCAGATTGTTGGAGGGTGCAGGGGAAGGTGCTGGACCATAGAGGCCTGCCAGTCTATCGGGGGGGTGGGGGTGGACCCATCAAAAAGCCCATGAAAACTTGGGAAGTTGATTGGTTCTTTTGAAAAAGCATCCGGTACATCCCAACCCCAAGCTAATATAATCCCTGGGGAACAAAGGAACACACTTCCTATTTCTCTTTCTCTCTCTTGCCCATGACCTGCACTTGCCCTGTTCACTTGTGTGTCCTCTCTCCATAGCCATGTGGATTTAGCCACTGCATGGCCAATGGCTGCACAGACTCCAGGCTCTGGGTGGGAGCCTGAATACCTCAGCATAGCAATGGTTTGCAGTCAGAAGTAGAAGCTAAACTAGCCAAATGCTGAGCTGAAATGAGCTTTATATGACACAAGATCTCTGGACTCTCACTCTTTCTGGTCCTGACTTTATATGATGGGAGAGACAGAGAGGGGACCCAGGGGCAGCCTTCCACACTAATAAACCATTTTGCCATACTCGTGTGAGGGTCCTCGAAATGCTTTTCTTGCGATTCCATGAAAGAGCCTGATTTTCATCAACAACAGAACCAAATAGAATTTTGGTTCCTTTCAGGCCAAAGAACCTGAAGATGTCAGATGAATGTTTTTAAGTTCTCAGATGCTTTTTCCAAGTTTAGGTTAGTTTTGTGTGTGCCTGTCCCTAAAGAACTTTGACATGTGGACTTCCAGCCAAGTTGGAGGTGTAGGTGGAAACAATGTGCCTCCTCACACAACCAAGATTAAGGGCAAGAAAGATATACAAACAATAAAACAACCAGAACACAGAAAATTGAACTACAGAAGTCTGATAACCATTCAGCCAGACCGGTAAGAGGGGTGGAGTCGGCAGTCAGTGGAGAGGGAACACGGCAGGAAAAGGCAGTGGCTGGCAGACCTGGGAGCACCAGGGAGCGTAGGTGGTGTGGAGCTTGCAGACCCCAGACTCACGGAAAGGAGACAAGCAGAGCATGTAGGGTGGTTGGCTGACTGCGGACACACATTCGCACACAGATAAACTAGGCAATAGCGGGCAGTGAGACAGACTGCACAGCCCAGGGCCCCAGCGCCGGGAAATAAAGCCTAAAAACACCAATTGAAAAGGTGCTGGGAGAGACTCCCAGCCTCACAGGAGAGGTCACTGGGGAGACCCACAGGGTCCTGGAGCATGCATAGGCCCACCCATCTGGGAACCAGCACCAGGGGGGCCCAGTTTGCTTGTGGGAGGCAGCAGAAGGGACCCAAATCCGAGAGAGTGCGGAACAGGTGCCATTGTTCTCTCTCTGACCCACCCCCACATACAGCATCACAACCCAGCAACTAGGTTGCCCTGCCCTGCTGAACACCTAAGGCTCCACCACCCATAGGTAACAGGTGCCACCTGACCAAAAATGACTCAAACAGAACAGCTCAAAGCCCCAGAGCCAATACTTTTAAGTGACCAAGAGATAGCCAACCTATCAGATGCACACTTCAAAACACTGCTGATCAGAAAGCTCACAGAATTGGTTGATTTTGGTCGCAAATTAGATGAACAAATGAAGGCAATGCTAAGTGAAATGAAGGAAAATGCTCAGGGAACCAATAGTGATGGGTAGAAAACTGGGACTCAAATCAATGGAGTGGATCAGAAGGAAGAAAGAAACAACCAAACAGAAAAGAATGAAGAAATAAGAATGCAAAAAAATGAGGAGAGGCTTAGGAACCTCCAGGACATCTTTAAACGTTCCAACATCCAAATTATAGGAGTACCAGAAGGGGAAGAGGAAGAACAAGTGGAAAACTTATTTGAACAAATAATAAAGGAGAACTTACCCCAATCTGGCAAAGGAAATAGACTTCCAGGAGGTACAGGAAGCTCAGAGAGTCCCAAAGAAGGTGGACCCAAGGAGGAACACACCAAGGCACATCCTAATTACATTAGCCAAGATTGAAATGAAGGAGAGAATTCTAGAAGCAGCAAGAGATAAGGGGACAGTCACCTACAAAGGAGTTCCCATCAGACAGTCAGCTGATTTCTCAAAAGAGACCTTACAAGCAAGAAGGGGCTGCAAAGAAGTATTCCAAGTCATGAAAGGCAAGAACCTATATCCAAGACTGCTCTATCCAGCAAAGCTTTCATTTAGAATGGAAGGGCAGATAAAGTGCTTCTCAGATAAGGTCAAGTTCAAGGAGTTCATCATCACCAAGCCCTTATTATATGAAATGTTAAAGGGAATTATCTAAGAAAAAGAAGATAAAAAAATATAAACAGAGAAAGGACAGAAAACTCACAATTATTAACATCCACTCCAAAAACAAAAGCAAACTAAGCAGACAGGTAAATCAGGAGCGGAGCCACAGAAATGGAGATCATGTGGAAGGTTAGCAACAGGGGAGTGGGAGGAGGGAGGGAGAGAAGGTACAGAGAATAAGTAGCATAGACGGTGGGGAGAAAATAGACAGGGAGAGGGCAAGAGTAGTGTGGGAAATGTAGAAGCTAAAGAACTTACGACACATGGACATGAACTAAAGTGGGGGAGTGTGGGTGGGAGGGGGTATGCAGGATGGAGGGGACTGAAGGGGGGGAAATGGGACAACTGCAATGGCATAATCAATAAAATATATTTAAAAAAAGAATTTTGACATGTAAAACACTATATTATTTCTAAGGTAAATGAACTGCTGTTTTTTGGGTGTGAGAAGGGAAGAAAAGCAATCGAATTTCAATTTTCATACTGAGAAAGCACATCAAGGCTTATGTAAGTTTATGCAAATATTTGAAATTTCTGGTACATTTCAGAGCTTAATTGCAAACCTCTAATGTATTATACGTGACTCATTTCTTTCATGTATCCTTATTGTGAAATATAGAGAAAACTATCATAATGTTTTTTGTTCTTTTAATTAGTAAGGGATTCATAAACTTTTATGGTATGCATTTTTCTATAATTTATTGTTTAAATCTTGGTGTGGTTTCTTATATCAAAAAGATTAAGTTAAATTAAAAAAATTATATTTTATTAATAATAATGATTAATCATAGATAGATATGGTTTGTATAAATTTTTCTATTTTAACTAAATAATGCATGGGAAAGTGAAAAATTCCTAAGCAAATGTCAACAGATGGTCAGGGCTGCCAATTTGATACCAACAGGAATCCTCAGTTTTGGGTGTGGTGAAGTAAACTTGATTCAGTGCAAAAAGTCTTAAATGTGATAGAGCACAACTATGAAAAGAGCATGGCTAAGAAAACAGCAAGACCATAGGACAGCCCTAGCAGCCTCTGAGCCAGGGCCCTCTCTGGCTACACAGCTCTGCTGTGCTCCTCGGTGGTTGGTTCTGCTCTGTTCCTTACCAGTCTACTTTGTGCTGTTCTGGTCTGTTCTGCTCAGATGAGATATCTTCAGTGTTTCAGCTCAGCCTGGATGATGCAATCTTCAGTCTTCGATCGAAAGGGAAAGTGTGCTCCCAGAGCCAGAGGGGAGATTGTTTATTTGGATAGGAGTCTCCATCATTGGTCCTTCCTCAAATGAATGAGGACTACAAATCCTCACAGTTTGATTGGCCCGAAGGCACTGTTCTGATTGGTCAGAAAAGAGCTGCCCTGGTTTGTTGGAGTTGTGTAGCTTCCAATGGATGCAGGCAGCCTCAGTCCTATTGGTTGAAAGAGAATCCCAGGAATTCCTTTTTATAAGAGCTGGCTATATGGCAGAAACACAGTGCAGGCTTTTCTCTGAAGTGCATTTTGCATGAGAGGCCCCTGTGTAGAAATGGCTGTTAGACTGTTTTTAAAAATTTGAGCCCAGTTAGCCACCAGGAGCCCTTCTTAGTAGGTGTCTTCTTTCTCAGATTTCGTACTAGAGAACTAATTGAAGAGGACTTTCTGTCTGTATATTGTGCTCCAGTCTGTGTTCTAACTCCTTCCACCCTCAAATGACTGGTTTTGATTAATACTTGCTCATTCTGTTAGTGTGTGTTTATATAAAAGCAAGCCAGTGCAAACGTCTATTTTCATAATTGTGTTTGTTATTGTCATGAGTGGTCAGGCTCCACATGTTTGATGTTTGACTTTTGAAAACTTAAGCCTGAGCCCTTCCTTTCCTGATAACCCTAATCTGGACAGGCTGATAGGGAAGCCTGGGGGTCCCTGCACTGTGAGCTGCTGCCTGCTGGGTGCTGCCTTGTGCTGTATTGTTGACTCTACCCCTTGCAACCCAGGCATGTGCTCTGAATGGGAATTGAACCAGCGACCTTTTGGTTTGCAGGTTGGGCGCTCAGTACACTGAGCCACACCAGCCAGGGCTGAGATGGTCTCTCCTTAATAAAAAAACAGGTATTTCAGGGAGAAAGAAAAGACAGGGAAGGTAAGCCAGTAGGTGGGGAAATGCTAGAGGGCTCACCAGGAACCCTAAGTTACTCTGCTGCTGCTGCTCCTGCATCTGTTGCAGCAAAATGCTGACCCTCTGGGTTACAGTGGACAGCACCATGGTTTCAGATGGGCACAGCAAAGGGATTAGTTCAAACCCTTGTTAAGCCCAGGGTACTTAAACTCTATATAGCAACCTTTAGTCATAGTGTAACTGCATGCAGGTCTGGCTGCCTGCTGCTTCATAAACCAATACTTGAGAGGCAGGTGCTGATGTAGAGGAAAGTGGTTTATGACAGGTGCTGGCAACCTGGAAGATGGGGATTCTTGCCCATGTTAGTGTCTCAGTGCAGACAGATGTTTTGATCAGTGGGGAGAGGGACAAGGGGAACAAAGAGATCAGGGGGAGAGGCTGTGGATGTGCTGGCAGTGTCCTTAGTGGTTCCAATATGGATTTTTAATGGCAGCATCCTGGAACTGGTCAGTGCCAGCCAACTCCCTGTAGTTGGGTGACCTGCATCACCCAAAGTCATGATCAAGGTTTTTTATTGTACAAATAGGAACTGAAACTGCTGGTGCTTGCAATATGCTTACAAAGAAACTGTCAGTATGTGAGTTCTTTTTATCAGTTAGTACACCTTATTCCAATTCTATTTCATGATAAGTCAGTGTAGTATAAAGTTTTTATTCCCTGTTACAATAGAGGAAACCTCTAACCCTGCTGTCAGGGACTTGGGGCTCTTTAAAGGAGCTCCTTAAGTTGTCCATAGGCTTCTGATTAAGAAATTGACCTAGGCTCCACACTATATGCCATCAGAGCTGCAGTTATAACACGTAGTGGGCCCTCTTCACAAGAGGCTCTCATAAGCACTGAGCATGGGGGTCACATGCTCAGTGCCCTACTGAGCTGCCTCTTAATGTCTTTGGTCCTGGAAACAGAACCCACTGACTGAGCAGGTCAACTGACACTGACTTGTGACATGGTGGAGCCCAACCTTTGCTTTCTGGCCGTGACACCTGCAGGAGTGAAACTCATTCGTACTTCAGTCCCTTGAATGGAGCTAGGGTGTTGAAGGAGGTCGCCCCTCTCCCAGACTGGTTCTTTGGACTGTTGCTTCGGATTCACTGAATGCACAGCGCTGGGGAGGAGGACAGTACACATTTGTACTTGATCAAGCTCAGTGGAGAGTCGCTGGTATTCATCCCTTAATTGGAACAAATCTGATAAGGAACAGAACCCAAGGGTCACCACTGCTAACCAAGTGTCAGGAAGTCATCTTACTACTGGCCCACAGTTGGCCCCATTAGCATATGTTCATAGTCTCTAGGACTATTGTCTAAGAGTTGGCTTTTTGTGGTAAAAGAACTGTGGGAATGTCTTGAGTCAGATACCAAAAATAAAAATCCAGGTAACACTTGTCTGTATATTACTAAGTCTGCTATACCAGGACTCACCAGGAAACTGCTGATCTGCACTGGAGTTCCAGAATCTACTGATAGTAACCATGGCACTTCTGAGAATACACAGTACAATGCTCCCCAACAAGGGCATTCCTTGGGAGTTTCACCTCCCTTGCTGGTCTCAGGTTGTAGAGCACTCTGCTGACTTACTGAAATGAGTTCAAATCAGTTTAATGATACATGGCTTCTTTTATCCATCAGGCAGTCATCAGGGGTGAATTGTAATGAGTCTGTCTGCATCTTTTTTTAGTGTTTGATGGATGTCACTTTTTTAAAAGCTGTTTTGGTTTATGGAATTATTGATCAGAGAGTACAGAGTTCCCTCATCTCCCCTGTTCATCCACAGAATTTGCACTATTTTTTCCATGTTGAATTACTGTGGTACATTTGTTAGAATTGCTGAGCCAATATTGATGCATTAAAGTGCATACTTTGCCCTGGCTAGTGTGGCTCAGTGGATTGAGTGACAGCCTGCAAACCAAAGGGTTGCCAGTTCGATTCTCAGCAGGGCACATGCCTGGGTTGCAGGCCAGGTCCCCAGTAAGGGGTGCACAACAGGCAACCACACATTGATGTTTCTCTCCCTCTCTTTCTCCCTCCCTTCCCTTCTGTCTAAAAATAAATAAATAAATATTTTTTTAAAAAGAGCATACTTTACATTAGTGTTGACTTTTTGTGTTATGGGATCTATGGGTTTGGGCAAATGTGTAATAATGTGTATCTGTCATTTTTATATTATTTATTGTAGTGTTACTTCCCATTAATCTTCTGTGCTCCAGTAATTCAATCATTTCTCCCCCCCAACCCCTAAATCCTTCCAACCCAGAGTACAGTCATACCTGGGTAGTCATTGGCTTCAGAACTCTCAAACTGTACTCATTGCATTTTGACAAGAAAAAGATGTTTCAGTGCTCGGTGCTTGCTTGGGACTTGTAGCCCTTGTGTGATTCACAGCGCCATCCCATAAGAGAAAATGCTTCAGTACTCATTGGTTTCAGCATTGCTCATGAGTTCCAGAACGAATTAATGATGAGTATGGATGTAGCACTGTACCTTTATTTGGCTCATGGTTTTGTCTTTTCCAAAATGTAATGTACTTGGAATGACACAGTGTGTAGCCTTGTGAGATTGGCTTTTTTCACTTAGCATTGCTCTTGTAAGGTTCCCCTGTGTTTTCATGGCTTAATACCCCATTTCTTTTTATCACTGAAAAATATTTCATAGTTTGGATTTACCACCGATTGTCATTTAGGTTTACCACTAATTGTTTACCTTTCGAAGGACATTGTGCTTAACCCTAAAATTATGCCAGTTATGAATAAATTCTTGCCAATTATGAATAAACTGCAAATAATTCATGAATAGGTTTTTGTATAAAAATAAGTTTTCAATCCTTTAGGTCTATACTATGGAGT
This sequence comes from Carollia perspicillata, assembly GCA_004027735.1. Taxonomy (NCBI): domain Eukaryota; kingdom Metazoa; phylum Chordata; class Mammalia; order Chiroptera; family Phyllostomidae; genus Carollia; species Carollia perspicillata. Next base: position 26,794 of record PVKM010004014.1, on the reverse strand, counting down.
GTAATTGCTGGACCTTAACCATATGTAGTAAGAGTACATTCATTAATGAAAGAAAGTTCCTTTCTCCAATGGAGGCATGCCAAGTTCCATTCCCACCAGCAATGAGTGTGGGTTACCTTCACCTTCACATTCCATCAATACCTGGTGTTCTGAGCATTTGAAATTTTATCCATTTAATAAATGTGTAGTGCCTCATTGTTCTTTTGCACTTAGATTTCCTCATGTTATCATGTAGGAGTTTTTTACTTTTTCTTTTTACATGTAGGTCTCTGATGTGTTTTGAGTTAATTTTTGTGAAATGTGTATGGTCTTTGTCTCTATTTGTTTCCTGTGTGTGTTTGTATGTGAGTATTCATTATCTCCATCACTATTTGTTTAAAAAGATTTTCTTTTTCTGTTAAATTGCTTTTCTTCCTTTGTCACTTGAGTGTATCTCTGTGGCTTTACAGGAAAGCTATTGGCTTGTGTATCTTTCAATTACTCTCATTTATTTCAGGAGTTCTTTTTTGTTGTGAGTTCTCTCTGGTGTTTCACATAGACACTCGTCTCATGAGAAACAAATGTGGTGAGTTTAGCTACAGGTTTTGAGGATGTTTCTTTTCCAAGGAGTAGATAGACACTGACTGCTGTGGTTCAGTGGTTGGTGTCATCCTATAGGCTGAAAGGTCGTGGGTTCAATTCAATTCCAGTCAGGGCAAATACCCAGGTTGCGGGTTTGATCCTGTGTTGGGGTGTGTAGGGGTGGCATAGGAGAAGGCAACAAATTGATGGTTCTTCTTTTCTTTTAAAATTTAAAAAATCATTTATTTTTAGAGAGGGTGGGAGGGGAGGGAGAAAGAGAGGGAAAGAAATATTGATGTGTGAGAGATGTTTAGATCTTCTTCTTTTGTATGCCCCCAGCTGGGGCTTCCGGCCTGCAACCCAGGCATATGCGCCCTGACTGGGAATCAAACTGGTGACCTTTGGGTTCACAGGCTGGCACTCAATCCACTAAGCTACACTGGCCAGGACTCTTTTTTTAAAAAAATATTTTATTTTTTTACTTTATTTTAGAGCAGAAAGGAGGGAGAAAGAGAGGGAGAGGAACATTAGTTGGTTGCCTCTCGCATGCCCCCGACCAAGAAACATGGCCCACAACCCAGGCATGTGTTGTGACTGGGAACCAAACCTTTGGTCTGCAGGCCAATGCTCAGGCACCGAGGCACAGCAGCCAGGGCTCTATTCATTTTCAACACTCATTTTCTTCTAATCCTCTACCTTCATCATTTACATTTTTTCTGATGATTTTTTTAGTGGTTCTTGCTAAGATCAGCAATGAACTCTTTTTTAAATTGACTTTAAAGAGAGAGGAAGAGAAATAGTAAGAGAGAGAGAAAAATAAAATATTGATCTCCTGTTGCGCTTTATTCATGCATTCATTGGTTGATTCCTGTATGTGCCCAGTCCAGATATTGAACCCGCAACCCTGGTGCATCAGACAATGTTCCAACAGTCTGAGCCACCTGGCCAGGGTGTTTCAGTTAAAGTAGCTGTATTAATAGTGTTTTCCACCAAGATGGTGGGGTATATAAACTCAGTGCTCACATCCTCCCCTGACTACATCAAAATTACAACCAAACTACAAAACAACTATCATTGAGAACCACCTCAAATTTAGCTGAACAGTTCTTATACATAAGGATATACAATATACAGAAGAATCCATATGGAGACTGGTTCAAGGGGCAGAGACACTGAATGAGGTGGTAGCACACCCACATGTGGTGTTTAAAAATTGGGGAGCAATATCTTGGTTGTGGAAGGCCCCTCTGAGAACCAGGAGTCTTACCGCCACTTCAGGCACCCCAGGGTTCCAGCTCTGGGAAGAAAAGTATCCATAACTTCTGGATGTAGAAACCAGCAGAGATTGTGGCTGAGTGACACAGAGGGCTACTGAAGTCTTAGGCATTCCTCTTAAAGGGCCCATGCACAAATTTACTTGGACTCACTCATTCTGAGATCTAGTGTGTGAACAACAGCTCAAAGGCTGTCAGGGACATACAAGGAGGAACTGGATTGTCTGGCTTTTGGGTAAGGACTGAAGGAGCAGCTCTTTCCCAGACTGAAGTGGTGGCAGAAGCCTGCCTTCCCCTCCCGCCCCCACTTGCCCCCCTGAGCCCTCTACTTGCAGACACAGGCAGGCAACATATCTTAGTCTCCATAAAAAAATAAAATAAAATAAAAACGAAAGGTTGTTTTAGATTTCATGGGTTTTGTGTTCTGTCTTTATTGTTCTTCATTGTCTTTGCACTAGACTCTGGTGATACAGGGTTTTGTTTTGTTTTGTCTTTTGGTACAGGCCTTGTAAGAACAGAATATTCAGGGCATATCTCAATGTACCACCTGTTCTTTTTCTTAATTTTGGAGATGCCACTTGCCCTTTAACCTCGAGGCTCTGATGGATATAGGAATAATAGTTCATTTCATTGGTTTTTTCTTTAAAAAAAAAGATTAATTTATTTATAGAGAGAGGGATAGGGAGGGAGAAAGAGAGGGAGAGAAACATCAATGTGTGGTTGCCTCTCACATGCCCCGACCAGGGACCTGGCCCGCAACCCAGGCATGTGCCCTGACAGGGAATGGAACAGGCGACCCTTTGCTTCGAAGGCCAGCACTCAATCCACTGAGCCACACCAGCCAGGTCAATTTTTCTTTTTGGTGAGATCAAGAATGGCAGCTCTGAAGTTCTTTAAGTGCCACACCAGAACGTGGCAAGTCAGCCTCTAGAGTGACTTGTCAGGAAAATTTTTCTTTGAAATTGAAGAATGGAAATTTCGTGTTCTTTTAGAAGGAAGGACTGTTGAACCTTTTATGTGTTCTGTAATCATGACCAAGATCACCGTCAGACCACATGGACTTCAGTGAACTCCCTGGCAATCTGCAGCTCTTAACCTGTTTCTCAAGGGCAGTGAGGCTCAGGGTACCCCATGAGGTTTTACCAGAAAGAACTCTCCTGGCCTGTTCTCTCACTACGTGTTCTAGAATTTGGCAGGAAGTGGCCCTGAGCATGAGTATGGGGATTTTGTGACATAACTTGTTATGGCTTCTTTCTTGTGTCTGAGCTCTAAGTTTCAAATAACCTTCTAGCCCCATTAAACTGGACAGAGAAGGAAAGGAAGAACTGAGTCTGTGATGAATACTACATAAATTACAAGCAATCTTCTGCACAAGCGTATTACATTGAGCCAGTTGCATCTGATTACTGGTAAAGGCCTGGACTTTAGGACAACATTGTCAGCTGGCTTTGTTGAAAGTGATTTTCACAGGCCCCCTGGACTCTCATGTTGGGTTATGGGAATGAAGGAAAGGCTTCCAATTTTTCACTATGTTTTATTCATTGAAACCTCATGCAGATTTAACCCTCTGCCTTGTGGATTGCTATAATGGTGGGTGATAGTAGATGAAAGAATTATTTTCATGAGAAATTAGTGGTCCTAAAATGATAATACATGTTTCAGCTGTATGGCATTTCTGTTATTTTAAAAAATGGTCAAGACTCTGATATTACAGAAAAATAAGATGTATTATGCCAGGTGTGGTGGTGCACACCTGTAGTCCCAGCTACTCAGGAGACTGAGGCAGGAGGATGGCTCGAGCCCAGGAGTTCTGGGCTGCAGTGCGCTATGCCACTTGGGTGTTTGCACTAAGTTCGGCATCAGTACAGTGACTTCCCTGGAACAGGGGGCCACGAGGTTGCCCAAGGAGGGGTAAAGGCCTGGGTTGGAAATGGAACAGGTCAAAACTCCCATGCTGATCAGAAGATGTATTATGAGCACAGTAAGACTGTGTAAGTAATTTTCAGGTGTTCAAAATGCTATTAAATTTATGAGAAAGTAACTTTTCAATGACCAAGTCATAGTATAAATGTTTGGAGACAAGAGAATCTTAGGTAACTTTTCTGTAAATGGAGTCTAGGTGCCCAGTGCTGACAGTCTCACGTTTTACTGTACATATATATTTGGGGTGTTTTAGGACTCCCTGGCTTTTGAGGATGTGTCTGTGAACTTCAGTCTGGAGGAGTGGGCCTTACTGGACCCTTCACAGAAGCAGCTCTACACAGATGTGATGACAGAAACCTTCAGGAACCTGGCCTCCATAGGTAGGGATGAGGACATTCCTTCAGTCATCAGTTAGAGAACAAGAGTTCCTTGCTCAACAATGTTGTTTCAAGATCTGTAATGTGGAAAAGGAAGATGCTGGTAAATAATCTGGGCATGGCTACAGCTCTTCGTGATCTCGGAGCAAATAATTTGTCTATCATTCTAATTCTTTGAAATCCTTTTTCTGGGTCTCCCTTTTAGGACAAAGATGGGAAGAACATGACATTAGAGATCAGTACAAAAAGCAGAGGAGAAAATTAAGGTGAGTCACACTCACAAGAGAAAACAGGGTCTCATGGGAGGATTGTAGTATTGGGTTGGTTAAAAAGTTTGTTTTTTTCCATAAGATGGCTGTACTTGCACTTATTTGTCTTTAACTTCATTCGAAACAGTTTTGTTAGATTGTGTTGTGACAGCTTCCAGATCAGTGTGCATTAAAAAAAACATAAAAATTGGTGAATTTTTGTGTAGCCATTTTAATATGGAAAATGGAAGGAAATATGCAACATTTTCAGCACATTATGCTTTATTATTTCAAGAAAGGTAAAAGTGCAAGTGAAATTCAAAGAAAAAAAAAAGATTTGTACAGTGTATGGAGAAGGCTATGACTGACCAAATGTGTCAAAAAGTGGTTTGCACCCCTGGCTGGTGTGGCCCAGTGGATTGAGCACCAGCCTGTGAACTAAAGCATCTCCAGTTCAATTCCCAGTCAGGGCATATGCCTGAGTTGCGGGCCAGGTCCCCAGTAGGGGAAGTGTGAGAGACAACCACATATTGATGTTTCTCTCCTTCCCTTTCTCCCTCCCTTCTCCCTCCTTTCCCCTCTGCCTAAAAATAAATAAATAAATAAATAAATAAATAAATAAATAAATAAATTAATTAATTAATTAATTTTTAAAGTGGTTTGTAAAGTTTTGTGCTGGAGATTTCTCGCTGGATGATGTTCCATGATTGTGTAGACCAATTGAAGTTGACAGTGGTCAAATCAAGACATTAATTGAGAACAATCAACATTATATGACATGAGAGATAACCAACATACTCAAAATACTCAAATCAATAAAGTTATTGGTGAAAATGAAAAATGTGTCTTTTATTTTATGGAAAAAACTAAATGGACTTTTTGGCCAACCCAGTATGTTGTGAAGTTTTTTAAATATGTAGCAAAGAAAACAAACTCTGCTTCAAATGTATTTTTTTTAGAAAAAATTTTAACAGTATTCTCTTAAATGTAACATCTATGTTCAGTGTTTACTAAATAGTTCACTTGGAAACAGCATTAATAAACCCTATATGTGAATATCTCAGTTTTATAATAACAAGGGTAAACTCTTGGAGAACATCCGATGTATTTTCAGATGAGATCAGGTGAGTTCAGGGTGGTACAGCTCCAGACTCAGTATATTTTCAGACAAGGCAGAATATCTATACTTTTTCTATAATTCATAATAAATACAACTAACATAAAATTATTAATAAAGAAATCATTAATAATGTCCTTCTTATTTTTTATAGAAGTCCAATGGTAGTGAGAATCTGTGAAAGTAAACAGGTTAATCCATGTGGAGAGAAGTTCAGCCTTATTTCAAATCACAAGCTGAAGGAAAAAACCACCATAGTGAAACAGCATGACTGCAGAACATGTGGAAAAGTTTTCGTGTCTCGTTCATCCCTTAGTAGGCACAACAGATGTCACACTGGACACAAAGCATATAAATTTCAAAAAAGTGGAGAGAAGCCTTTAAGTGTAAAGAATGTGATAAAGCCCTTAGTCACCTAATGTGGTTGGAAAAACATGGAGGAACCCGCAATGAAGAGAATCCCTATGAATGTCCAATGTGTGGTAAAGCCTTCTGGTCTTCCAGAAATGTTAAAGCACATGAAAGAACTCACACTGGAGAGAAACTCTGTAAATGTACAGTATGTGGTAAAACTCACAGAGACCACTGGTCTTTTAAAATACATGAGAGAGTTCATACTGGAGAGAAACCCTATGAATGTAAGAAATGTGGTAAAGCCTACCACCTTTCAGATCCTTAAAAAGACCCAAATCAACTCATACTATGGAGAAACCCTATGGATGTAAACTATGTACAGCATTTAGGTATGTCAGTGATCTTCAAAGACATGAAAGAACTCACACTGGAGAGAAACCCTACGAATGTGAAATATGTAGCACAGCATTTAGGTGTGTCAGTGATCTTTGAAAACATGAAAGAACTCACACACGAGAGGAACTCTATAAATGTAAAATACGTGGTAAAGCCCACAGAGACACAAAAAACACACAAAAAACTCACACTATGGAGAAATCCTATGAATGAAAAATATGTAATACAACAGGAAGAGACGTACTTTGCACTCTAGCAGGAAGGTGTTTCTACTACCCAAACAGAGGTAAGATTTCTCCTAACCCAGCAACAAGACCACCCGCTGGGAACTGTCATTGAAGAGTCCTCACAACCTTGAACTCTCACTTGCCTCCAATGGACTTTGATTCAAAGCACCCCTTCCAAACTTCCTCCTTTTTCTCTATAAAGTAACATTCTCCTTTGTTTGTTCAACCTGCCTATAGATTTTGCTCTGGTATGTTTGCACCAAAATACAGTTACCTGCTGTTACCAAATAAACCCACTTTGCTAGTTAAATAGTTGGATTTTTCAATAAATCTCCAAAACACTCTGAATACACAAACACTTTAGAAGGTTGTGTTTGTTTTTTAGGTTTTTCATGGGGGGCAAACTCCCTGCAGCTATGGTACCTGGGGACCTGCTAGGTTTGGTCTATTTACTTAGCAGCCAGGGAGAGTTCTGTTTCCTTAAAAGGGCTTCTTGCTGCATGGGGGTAGGCTACACTGGTAAGGTGCCACCTATAGCATAACAAATTAAAATAAACACTAACATTAGTAAAACCTTTTGAAGAGAGTTCGGGATCCACGCTGACACTTTTTGGGTTTCTCCTGTACCCTAGGATGAATAGATTCAAATATTTTTTGAGGCGTCATCTTAATTATATGTTGCTTTTGCTTTTCACATCACTTTTCAATTAATATTTGAGTTCAAATACATTTAAATGAGATGTGTCATTATTCAAGTGTCATTAATAAAACTCTTAATTGGCTTTAGATACCTGCTTGTCTTGCCCGGCCCAGAATCATCAGTAAAGAAGTTACAAAAGTTGATACATGTCTTTATGTGTATCAGCAGATGGAAAATACTCAGCCTCCACTCTTACACTCATGAAGGGGCCAACCCATTCACCTTTGCACAAATCAATGAACCAGCTTACCCTTGCTTGTTCTACTCTCCTTTGAGAGTGCATTTGAGTAATAAACATTTTCATTCAGTTGATGCATGTGGTGACATCAGTTTTGGGATCCAATTTTGTTTTAGTCCGGGTGTTAATGCTGTTCCTAAAAGGGCACTGATACAACAAAAGTTAACCCATGAAAAATGTCCTCAGGGTATTTTTTTAAATCCTCGCCTGAAGATATATTTATTGATTTTATACCTCCCACATGCATCCCAACTGGGGAATTCAACCAACAACTTAGGTATGTGCTCTGATGGGGATCAAACCTGCAACCTTTTGGTGTATGGTAGCATACTCCAACCAACTGAGCCACCTGGCCAGGGCCTGGGAATGTTTTGTACTTGGCTCTTGTGGTTCTTAGGATTTGAAGATGTCCTTCAGCAGTAACCATCAGGAAACTTTGAAAAAAAGACTATTTACAATATCTGGAAATTACACAGCATGCCTGGGGCTGTACAACAAGGTTGCTGGGAGACAGGGAAAGAGAACAAGCACTGACGGGCCTGGGGTTTTGCTTCCATTGGAGTTAGAAGTGGGGGCCTAGTGCTTCATGAGCTGCCTCTATTGGTGAATGTCAAACACAGGAATGGGAATGTAAAGCAGGGAGAGAGAAAACAAGTTGCTCAGTTACTGAAATCAACTAAGATTTCTAAAACAAAGTAGCCTCAGTGAGGGGAGGTGGTGGAGCTCTTTATCTAGTCCTGTGGCTGGCAGTCTGTTTATTCGAGGTCCAGGTTGAAGTGTATGCCTCTGAAATCAAAGCTTTAGTCATTCATTTGCATTACAACAAAGAAAAACCCCAAATGTCAGCCCTTACACCACAGGGTGACAACCAGGTATTCGGGATAGGGAATTTTTATATAATGAGGAAAACAAATCCAAATACAGAGATCCCAATATGAGAATGTTTCTAGATGCACTGGTCACAAAATAAAAACTGAAACTGTCCACATGGTGGTCATTAGCAGTAGAATTGTTACAGAACTCACACACAGGGCCAAGGTGGGGTATGATATACTATTACCGAAAGTACCCCCCACCAGGTTTGATTGTCCGTCACCATAGGAAAGACGTCTCTCAATGCCAGAGATTTGTGGGAAAAAAAAAAAAGGGAAATGTTTATTTAAAGCTATATAGACTTAAAGTAGTGACCTAACTTCTTCATTAAAATATCAAAGTCCTTTTGGATACCCACAGACACCCACAGTGCTTCCTTCTCCCTCTGCCCTAATTCGGGGTACCATATTTCAGGAAAAGAAGTAGACGTCTGTGATTCAGGCTCCTGACACCATCAGCTGTGTCGACGTCCAGGCAGGGTCTCTAATTAATCCAAAGCGATGTGGCACCTTTTCATGGCCTACTGGCAAGAGTTCTTCACCCTTCTTCCAGGCAAAGTCTCTCCTGCTTCCCAGGCCACATGGCCAAAGGGAGCACCCCAAAGCCTTGTGGTCCTTTTCTACCCAAGCTGCAGGGGTCCCCACTCTGGTAAAGCGGCGTGGTTCTCGTCTTGATCGATACGGGGGTCACCACTGTGCCAGAAGCACGTGGCTTTCTCTTCAATGGCTGGTGCGTCTGGGTTTAAATCCCCATGCCAATCTTCCTCTGCAGCCCCATTTCTGGCTCCTCCTATGATCAGTTACACCTGCCAGCATTCCTGTATTATTCCAAGTTTATTGGGCTGCCATCCTGAGTCTGGAAGGCGTGGCCCCATGTCATGGAGCCAATCTTCTCCAAGCTCTCATGCAGGCGCTGTAATTTGAGGGACCTGCCCCCCAGTTACATCTGGGGGGGAAGTCCCTTTCCATCCCCCTGGATTAGAGCATGGCCACATCTATTTAACATATCTATGCAACCAGTTAAAGGTTATAGATGTTAAATGACCATGCCAGAGGTTAGCTGCAAAGCTGTTGCTGTACAAAACAGCTCTCAATGTTCCTACTCCATGTGTCCCTTCCCCCAGCTCACACCTGTGTGGGGGAAGGAGTGAGGACATCTTATATGTCTTTCTAATATTTCCTAGACACCTGGAGTTCTGGACCCCATTCCAAATCCCTATCTGAGGCACCCCTCTTGGCTGCACACTGTTTCAGAATCAATAAGTGAAAGTAATTTCGTGTCACAAGGAAAAATACAGAACAACACAAATGAATGGATTGTTCTGGCCTGATTTGTAAAGAGCTCTTGTCTTCACAACAACAACAAACCCTGAAAAACAACATTGCTTATATCCATGAGAGATTTGAGATCACGCTGGAAACCAATACTCCCAAAATGAGAAACAGGTGAATATGGAGAATTACTACTTTCATGGAGGAGAGAAACCTAAAGCTAGTAGCTTCTAACATTCAGAAACTGTTAATGATTCATCTGGAGACGAAATGGACTAGCTTCATAGTTAAAAACTTAAGGGAGTCAGTCTGATAGGGGACTCAACAGTTGGAAAATTTTAGTTTAAGGTAAAAACTTATAACCCTAGGAAGTAATGTATACGTTAAAGCTTTTGTTTCAGAAATTGCAGATAGATAAGGCCCATCCTGGCTCCTGGGAGAACAGCCAACCTCCCGGGGCACTGCTAGAAATTACTGCTTGGGGACAAGTGGAGGCATCCGGGCCTTTGTATTTCAGGGAGGGACAGATGGCCACCCGCCCCTGGGAACAGCTAACTGCCCAGGACGGGAATGTTGCAGTTTCTTTCACTGAATCCTCCCTGCATCTCAGAGCCCTCACTGCATCTCAGAGCCCTCACTGCACCTTGTTTATTCCCCATTATAAAAAGTCTGGCCTGGAAAGAGAAGGCAAGATGGTCTGTTAGGGTATGAACCTGCCATCTTCTCAGACTGCCAGTCATCTGAATAAAGCGCTCAGAAAGATTCAATCGCTGCCATTGCTTATTGGGTTTGGTAGTGACAGGCAGCCTGAATGCTGGTGTCTTTTCTGGTTTCAAGTCCAGTCTTAAGAAACACCCCAAATTTTAGGAATTTTTTTCAGCAGGAGTCTAAATCGGTTCTCACCATAAAACTGGGGGAAAGCTTTTGCCTCATGACTTAGGCAGGAAATGAAGGGAAATATTTTACATATACTCAAATCATACTGTTCTCTATAATGTAGGCTGTCTGTCAAAAAAGGCGATTTTGCCAAAACCTTTTCTGATTGTGGAAAGAGCCTTCAGACACTCCCAGACCTTCAGGTTTCCTCTTTGACAAAAGAGAAAGAATGGATACTAAGAACATGTTTGAAGTTCATAGTCTAGGGATTTGTTTCAAAAACATGACAGGTTTAATCAATAATGATAAGGGGACTTAAGAGTTGAAAATTTTAGTAAATAGTTAGTAAGCCTAGTAGGTAATGCATATGTTAAAGCTATTGTTTCAGGAACTACAGGTACAGCCCACTCCTGGGAGAGACAGCCTATCTCCTGGGGCACAGCTGGAGACATCCAAGCCATTGTGTTCTAGAGAGAGACAGACACCTGCCTGCCTTCCTGGGGACAGCTAACCACCCAGGGCAAGAATGCTGCAGTTTTTAATCCAATTTTCCCTGAATTTCAATACCCCTCACCGCGCCTATTAGGGTCTGTTAGGGTATAAACCTGCTGTCTTCTCAGATGGCTGGCTATCTGAATTAAGTGCCCATAAATATTCAATCCCTATCTCTGCTTATTGGGTTTGGTATGTGACAGGCAGCATGAACGCTACTTTCCTCTGGTTTCAGTAACAGAAGAGAACATTTTTCCACCCCAAACCTGACCACCATATTATTAGAAATGTGTTAGAGATAGAGGCGGGAGGAGCTGGATGATCTGATTCAAGTGCCTTTATTTGATGCTGTGCTTACAGCTGGGCTGAGTCTGGAATGACTGCAGCCTCTGGGGGAGGCAAGAATGGGGTTTTGGAAAAAGCATGGGGTTTGTGGAGCGGGTAGGGGAAGGTTAGTCTCTTGCTCTTCTGGGCGGGTGCCTCAGGTTTCCAGGGTGTGAGCCAGGAAAATGGGTTAGGTTGTTCCCAGGAACAGGAGGGTTAGGGTTAGGGTTAGGGTTAGGGAACCGACCACTATGGCTGGCGTCAGAGGTCTATTGTGTGAGGTGGGAGAGAGTTTCCATTAAGCTGAGGGCTACCAAGCAAGTCGGGATAACTGAATCATGGGCAGTCCAGTGGGTTGGAAAACTGGCCTGACTGTGTCATGAGCAGTCTGATGCTTTGGGAAACTGGCCTGACTCTTTCACATGTGAACCAAGCTACAGTATAAAAGCAGTGGATTCAAGCGTGAGAGCTGCTACATCTAGTCTCTACTTAAAAGCTTCTAGGGATGCCCAAACATACCGGAGGAGAAATATACAAGGACTCTATACAGCACAAAGACTAGTAAAAGGGAGGTTTGTATCAATTAACACCTATTACTGAACTATGTTCCATTAAAAAATAAATACGTGGTTGTTGCAGGATAGTTTTATTTACTTGCAGCAAGAAGCAGGGATTCATATCTTGTTCTTCCTCCCTGAAGGGAGGCTTAGCCATTGATGATATACACTGTTTGGTCAATCACACATCAGTGTCTTCTTTGCAGTTGGCTGCTTTCATTGGCTTGAGCTCTGATAAGCTCATCCTGTTTACAGCTGCATCTACAAAACACTATGCAACATTTTAACATTTATTTATTTTTAAAAAATATTTTTATTTATTCATTTTTAGACAGAGGGGAAGGGAGGGAGAAAGAGAGGGAGAGAAACATCAATGTGTGGTTGCCTCTTACATGCCCCCAACTGGGGACCTAACATTTTAACATTTAGAACTCCCCAGACCTTGAGACCTTTGTCCCAACTAACACCTGTATTAAGAAAGAAAGATGTAAAATTACCACTTAAGAGTTACACCTCCAGGAACTAAAAAAAGAACATCAAACTAAACTTAAAAAGCAAAATGAATACTTTGAACACTAAAAACCATAATCAAAGGAAAATGTCCTAATTCATGGTTCAGAAGACTGAACAATCCTGAAATAGCACTATTTCACAAAATGTGTTTCATAGATTTATGTAGAATTGAAATGGAACCAGGATAACAAAAACAATCTTGTAAAATAAAAACAAAGTACTAGGACTAACATTTCTTAATTTCAAAACTTTATACTAAACAAAACCAGATTGCATGGTACTGACAAGGATAGATGTAAACATTTATGGAATAAACAGAAATAAACCCCTACATTTATGGTCAACTGATACTTGACAAAGGTACCAAATGGAAAAAGAATATTCTTTTTACAGATTGGTACTAGGCCAAATGGACAGACATATGGGAAAAAAATGCAGGTTGTACACTTATACCTCATGCTATAATTTACCAAAAATGACCAAAAACCCAGTACAACATTAAACCTGTAACTGACTTAGATAAAACAGAAAAAAAAAATCCTGACTTGGGATTTGGCAAAGAATTGTCAGCAATGACACCAAAGGCAGTAATGGGGAAAAAATTAGGTAATTTAGACTTCATCATGTTATGACTTTTGTGCTTTAAAGGACACCATCCAGAAAGTGAGCAGACCCTTTGGAACCCTGTGCAGAATTGCTGGGAATATAAAATCATGTTATGTGTAAGAAAAACAACATGGCAGTTCTTCAAAAAATTAGGAACTGAGTAATATCTGATTTAGCAATTTTACTTATATGTAATAATGCTAAAGAGTTGACAGCAGGGACTCAAACAGATATATTCATATGTCCACTTATGTTTATTTATTTATTTTTAGAGAGGGGAAGGGAGGGAGAGAAACATCAATATGTGGTTGCCTCTCAAGCACCCCTTACTGGGGACCTGGCCTGCAACCCAGGCATGTGCCCTGACTGGGAATGAAACCAGCGACCCTTTGGTTCACAGGCTGGTGCTCAATCCATTGAGCTACACCAGCCAGGGCTACACTTGTGTTTATATTAGTATTATTCACAACAGACAAAAATTGCAAGTAACCTGTGTCCATCAATGGCTGAATGGTTAAAAAAAGAAGTAGCACGTACAATAGAATGTCATTCAGCTTTAAAAACAGCAAATTCTGACACAAGCTACGACATGGGAGAACTTTAAGGACATTATGCTAAGCAAAATCAGCCTGTCACAAAAGGTCAACTACTGTGTGATTCCATTTGTGTGAGGACCTAGAGTAGTCAAATTCATAGAGACAAAAAGTAGAATGGTGGGTGCCAGGGGCTGGGGTATGGCGAGAATGGGGAGCTGTTTTCCAATTGGTATAGTTTCTATTTTCAAGATAAGAATTGTTCTGGAGGTTGGTTTCACAATATCTATGTACTCCATACTACTAACTAAATACACTTAAAAATGTAAATGTTATTGCATGTATATACTGCCAGAATTAAAAGTAAAAAAAAATTAATGCAAGAGAGTGAAAAACACAATCCACAGAAGGGAGGGAATTTTTGCAAATTATATATCTGATAAGGATCTTGTATTGAAAAACAAGGACAGCTTATAACTTCATTATAAAAAGTTAGATAAATTAATTTAAAATAGCAAAGAATTAAATACTCATTTAAAAAAATTGTATTCCTTGATTTCAGAGAGAGAGAGAGAGGGAGAGAGAAGAAGGGGAAGAGAGAGAGAGAGAGACAGACACACATTGACCTGCTGCTCCATCTATCCGTGCATTCACTGATTGCTTCCTGTATGTGCCCTGACCAGGGACTGAACCCACAACTTCGGTGCGTCAGGATGATGCTCCAGCCAACTAAGCTACCCAGCCAGGGCTGAATATCTGTTTTTTAAAGTAAAACATACAAATGGCCAAGAGCACTTGAAAAGATGCTAGAAACAATTAGTCACCAAGGAAATGCAAATCAAAACCCTAATAACATACCACTACGAAACCACTACAATGGCTAGAATCAAACAGTCCATCACAAAGACCATAGATAGTAGAATTCCTTTCATATGAAAGCCCTGAACATGGAAATCTTTAGAGACAGAAAGTAAATTAGGGTTTGGAGTGGAACCCCTAAAATTGGGGATTGGAGAGGAAGATTGGCAGTTTGGGAACTATAGCTGAAGGAGAAAGGGGATTCTCTTTGAGGTCATGAAAATGTTAAAAAATTGACTGGGGACGATGGCATGGATCTGCGAATAAACGAAACACTATTGAATTGTGCACTTCAACAAAGTGCCATGTATAGTAAGTGCATTATATCTTAACGGAACTGTTGGAATTAATTAATGGATTAATGCATTACAACTATGTAATGTGCTGTGTATTGGTTTGATATGATTTCAAATCCACTTTTTTATGACAAAAATTTAATTGTTTTTCAGAGTAAAGTTGTTTTGATATAAGAATGAAGTGGTTTTTATAAGTAAATTTGTTGTGACATAAAGAAACTGCATCACGGTGTCGTAATTCAAGGTCTGTGGCTATCGATAAGCACTCAGTAGCTCAGCTGCTGAGGGTCCCTGCTGGGGGCTTATGGGTAAGAACATATGAAGAAGCATCTATGGTCAGGGGACACTGAGACTATAAATAGGAACGTACGTGAGGACCATCCAGAGTGTGGTTCTGGGCAAGGATGCCCTTTGCCCACCTAAATTGCCCTCTGAAGACATTTGGGCGTTAGCCCCTGCCAAGATAAAGGCGAGCCTTTTACCAGCAGTCGCTCAAACCCTGCAGTGGCCCCTGGAAGACCATCTCGCCTGTCAACACCAGCACAGTACTTCCTGCCAAAGTGCTGTCACAGCAGAAGATTCTATTTTGCATTGGCAGCTCAGCTCTGGTTAGGCTAAGCCATCTCTCTGGAGAACCAACTTAGAAAAGGTACACTTCAACTAAATTTGAACTTTATTTCTTTCATCTTCCCTTGCCCGGAACAAGTGTAATTAGCCTGTTATTGGTGTGGTGTATACTACTTCTTTGTTGCCTTGTTAAGAGACTTTATTTTGGATGATATCGACTTGGGAAAGTATTACAGTTTCTGCAGTGAACTTGTGTTAAATAACTGTTGGCAAAGGCAGTCTCAATATCTGAGCATTATTTCCCCAAACAAAACACAATGCCAAAGAGATTTGCAGTCCACTCTCTCAGGCACATTAGAATCTGCAGGTTAATTAACACGTCCATCACCTCACATACTTTATGGTGTGTGTGCGTGTGTGTGTTGAGACAGTTTGGTTCACTATTTTAGCAAATTTCAAGTACATGATATAGTGTACATATATCAAACCAACATATTGTCATCTTAAACTACAGATAAAAATTTTTTTTCAGTCAACTATGCCTCAATAAAGCTGGGGTGGGGGAAAAGAGTTTCCAAGTGCATCCCATATTTATACAATTTATTGTTTTTCTTTTGGCAGAGAAAACAGGAATCAGTTGCTTTAGGGATATTGTGGTCATTTACATTTCAAAATTCTCTAGGGACTAATGCAAAACTGATGTAAATTAAATAAATGTCCTCCCAGTATAAGATGTACAAAGTCTGTCCAGAAGGTATCCAGCCATGTATTATGAAAATTAGAGACATTTATTGAAGACGATCTGAGATATAAGAAACATTGCACATAGGACAATGACACCTCAGTCCCTTTCAAAGTAGGCACCTTGGGACCTCACACATTTCTCCCAATCACCATCAGTTGCCCCATGGTCTCTGAAATCTCTTCCCTTTCAAAGGCAATTTTAGTTTTGGGAAAAGCCAGAAGTTGCAGGGCACCAAATCTGGGATGTAGCAGGGCTGAGTCACGTGCGTGATTTGATGTTTGACCAAAAAACTCTGCAGGAGGCATGATGCATGAGTGGACATGCTGTTCTGATAAAGCTGCCAATCACCAGTTGCCCATAGCTACAGCCTTCTGAATCATCTGAATAGTTTCCGTGGAGGAATGTTCAAACTTAATGCAAAGTTTGATGCAGATTTGTTCCTCCACTCTCTCAGTCATTTGAATGTGATGGCCACACAGGACACAAGCTCACTCAATGGAGTTCTACAGCCCTCACTGACTGGTTGTCCTGGTTCATGCAGGTGCATTCCAGTCTACTTTCCTTGGCTGCCAGATTACATCAGTGTCATGCAAACTGTTCTTGTTAACAACGGTTGGACTTTTTCTGGACAGACCTCGTACACCTGATATTGTAATGAACACATCTCACAGCCTGTGGTTAGACCAAGAATTTTCCTTGTGTCCAGACTAGGGCTGCTGGGCTCCAACTTCCCACCAGAGCCAAGAGCCCTGGGATTCTTTCTCTTAAGGACCAAAAGAGTGGGATTGGGGAAGGGATGGGTGGAAGGCTCAAGGCTGGCAAGGATCAAGACTGAAATAGGGTCAGACTCCTTGTTACAGATGGTGAAGCGCCATTTGAATTTTCTAAACAAGGGTCAGAGTTTCCGTGAGTGGCCTTCCATCCTTATGCTAAGCCTTTGACTCCTACAGGATGTCAGACCCTCTTGCTCCAGTGTGGCCTGGCCAGAGCCACCTTAAGTTTTGTACTTGTTCCATTTAGAAAATGAGTCAGGTATTCACTGTGTACGCCTGTGCTCACTTTTTAACAGAGTTGTGCCCCCCCCCCCCCAATAGTTCTGTTTAAATGCAAATATCCACGAAGCGTCAGATTCCTGCCCTCCAGAGGAGGCTGGTTCGGCGGGGCCAGAACTCCTCTCAAGGGCTGTTGCTCAGACACAAGGAGATGGGCCTTGTGAACTGTCCAGTCAGGGCTGCTGCCGGGTGAGACGGTGGGGCACCGAAAGCCCGGCCTTGGCACTTCCCCTCGCGCACCTGAGACCGAGTTCTTGCCCTTAACAGTCCCTGGTGGCTCTGCCGCAGCCTTTGTCACTCTGTGATCAGCACTGGTCGCGGGCGTCGTAGGCAGGAATCAGGGAGACCCAGGAAACCTGGTCGCGGAGAGTGGGCAGCGGGGCGCGGGACTGGACGGGGGCTGGTCCCAGTCCGCTGGAGCAAGAAGTGGCGGGGCTGCCTCTCCGCGGTCACCTCCTGTGTCTGCGGTCCTGAGCTCACTAGAGGGCTCCGCTGGGACCTCAGCCCCCTGCCGTCGCTGCCAGTGGCAACTGGGCCCGCGCCTGTCTGGGTGGCTCTGCGCCCGCAGCCTCACGTCCCCGCAGGTGGTGCGGTGACTTCGCGGAGCGTCGCCCGGGCGTGTCTGGTAGGGACGTGGGAGGAGCTGTGGCCTGGGGTCCCCAGTCCTTGGCCCCACCCCGCCCTGTCCAGGGCCTTTCGAGTGTCCAGAGACTTCCAGGTCCGTGACTCACGGAGGAAAGATTTGAGGATGAGTGGGGGTGAGAATAAAACAAGTTTTATTCAGGTGGAGAAAAAGAAAGGGGCCGGAGCCTGGGCCCCGCGGGGAAAGAAGCGAGAGGCGCACGTCTGAGCGCGCGCAGGCCAACTCCAGAGTGAGCTCGCGGCGCCCCCGTCGGTCCTTGCGATTTAGTGTTGCTGTCGTCGGTCTCGGAGCTGCGTGGCGCCAAAGTCTGCCTCTGCCTTCTAGTTGGGAGGGGGCCTCGTTCCTAACGTGGGCCTTTCTCCACTGTCGCGGCATTTTGTGCCTGTCAGTCTGCCTTCTAGTCGTGGTGTCAGTTTTTATTATAATAATAGTATAATGAGCTTTGGGATCTGCCTCTGGTCAATTTTCCCTTTGTCTTGGAATGATCTGTTTCTAGCCAGTCCTTGTTGACCTCTGCAACCACCAGAGGTCTTCCTGCCATAAACTATTTTTTTTTTTCTGGATCGTGAGCAGAGGAGGGGGCTCCTACTTCCTGGTTCCTCGTGTCCGGATTTTCTAACTTCTTTCTGTTCGGCCTCATCTCCTTTCTCCCCACAGGGGGCGCCAGTTTTCAAAGGAGTTTTCCAAATGTTTGGGAAACAGTCTCAAATCCAAAACCCAAGCTCTTAGCTTTTCTGGGACTGGAAATAAGTTTCTAAATTTCCAGATCCCTCTCGAATTCTTAAAGCCAAGCTCCCTTCTGCAGCTCACACCATCATTACCAACATTTTGTCCTCCATGGTGTATTTCAGACAGTCCTAATATTTAAATAATTAACAATTTGCACCCAGAGCCAGAGATGGATCACTTTTAAAGGTTAAATTTGTCCGTGGATATTTCACATCATGAGAGAAAATAGAATGATTACTTCAAACTACTTTCCATGAAATCCTTGCACCTCTCCCCCGGGACCTTCCCTGGGCACAGATACCCTATGGGAAGTTCTTTGCTGGGAGGTTCCTCTTTGAAAACTTTACTGGGGGTTTCTCACCCGTCAGCACTGCCCCCACCCCGCCCCCATTTGTCACCTTGTAAACATTTATTCACTTATTTAAGTCACCGTTTTTCAGTTAAGGGTAAAATGTATGTAGTGAATAGAGCTCAACATTATAAAATATTTCCAACCAGGCAAGAAAAAGGTAAATTTCAGGAAAAAATATCCCAGTTTATTAACTCCTTTGTTAAGAATTCTGGTTTCACTATGTTCTTCCCCTCAGCGTGGGTAATACGTTTCTGAGGGCTACTTCTCTTTACTTTTGGGTGTTTTCAAGCAAACTTCCAGGCCTTAGGTTTGCAGAGCACAAATATTCAAGTATGATCAATTATTTATAAACTAATTTCTTGCCATGAAAATAATAATTAACCGACATTCCCGCCCCCACCCCCGCCCGGAAAGGAATTGATACTTGAGCTTTTTTTGTTGAGCTAGCAAAGTGCCTTACACTTTTCTTCCCTCCCTTCCACATGAACGCTGGGTTTGTGATTTTGTTGGATTGCTCAAACACTGATTTTGTATCATTTAAAAATCAAAATTCTTCCAAAGCAACTACAGCGACCCAACCAAAGGCCCCCTTGAGCCTGCGAAGGGAAGTACTGGAAGGCCCAGTGGATCTTCCTGGGGGGTGTCTCCCTGCCAGTGTCTTACCTGCTCACATCCACCGTGGGAGGGGCCCTATACACTGAGAAGCTGCAGCCCTGGAGAGCTGGGGCGCATGTGCACGTGGGACTGGGGGCTATGCCCTTTCTCAGGTTGTGGTTGTGGTTTTTTGCATATAGCCATTCTTAGATATTATGTTGGAGTTTTGCATCCACAGTTTAGATGCATTCAAGAGTGTAATTTGTACACATGGAGAAGCCTGTGAAGATCAAGTGTTCTGTCTTATGTACAAAGGTTTTATGAATTTGGGAGATGTTTTGGGTCAGACTCATAAACTGAAACAGGCTGAGAGTTTCCTCACTGTGAGAATGGAAGCCTGAGGGAGAGGGAGCACTGCAGTGCCTACAGGAGAGGGGTGTGTAGAACGCCCATGTTCATGTTTAGACTCACTCAGGTGTCTTTCCCCTACTCCCTAGGACTGTCCCAATCCAGGGGTTCTATCTCAACTGAGGGCTATGTTTAGTTAACTTTCTGAATGTGGGTTTTCTTCTGACTACTGTAAAGCAAGTGGTGTATCTTTTTTATTATAATATTTGTGTTTCTTTCCTTAAATTTCTTTCTCTGTTGAATATTGCAGCCCTTTGATCACAGTGTCCGCTAGCACCTGGGCAAGTATATGTAAGTTTGTTGAGAGATACTATGTAAGCCAAGAAAGTTGTGGAACTAAATGGGATTTTTTTTTTTTTTTACTAGGCAAGAAAATCTCAAGATGTGAGATGGGTCAGTTTCAGTACTCAGGGTTTTTTTTCTTTTTTTAAAATTTTAGTTGTTGTTCAAGTACAGTTTTCTGCCTTTACGACCATCCCAGCCCATGCCCCCAGCCCTTCCCACCTCCCTCCCATTTCCACCACCCCTAGTTTTTGTCCATGTGTCCTTTGTACTTATTCCTATAAACCCTTCCCATTTTCCCCCGAAATTTCCTCCCCTCTCCTCTCTGGTCAGTGTCAGCCTGTTCTCAATTTCAGTGTCTTTGGTTATATTTTGCTTATTTGTTTGTTTTGTTGATTAGATTCCTGTTAAAGGTGAGATCATATGGTATTTGTCTTTCACCACCTGGCTTATTTCACTTAACATAATGCTTTTTTCTTTTAATTTTTAGCACGTGATCATTTGTGTTTGTCCCTAAAGTACTTGGACATTTAAAATGCTACACTAGTCCTAATTTATTTTAATGACTGTGAGGGAAAATCAACTTAATTTGTATCTTTATTGATTGGAGGAAAACATCTCAAAGGTTATGTAAATCTTTGTAATTCCTAGCCCTTTTCAGGACTTAATTGCAAAATCCTAGTGCACCTTTTTCACTTACAGTTGACATAAAATATTATATTAATTTAGGTGTATAACATAGTGTTTAGACATTTTTATATCTAATAAGTGGTCACCCCAATAAATTTACTACCCGTCTGACACCGTACAATTACAATTGTATTATTACAATTTTATTGACTATTCTTTTATGCTATAGTTGATATCCCCATGACCGTCTTGTAACTACCAATTTGTACTTCTTAATCCCTTTCCCTTTTTTTCACCCATCCACCCCGATCCATCCCATCTGGCAACCATCAAAATGTTCTCTCTATCTACATTTATTCTGTTCATTCCTTTTATTTTGTTTTTTAGATTTCAACACGTAAGTGAAATCATATGGTATTTGTCTTTCTCTTTCTGACTTATTTCACCCAGCGCAGTACCCGCCAGGCCTATCTGTGTTGTTGCAGATTGCAGTATTTCATTCCTTATTGTGGTGAGTCACATTCCATCGTCTATATGCAACTACTCCTCTTTATCCATTCATCTGTTGGTGGCCACTTAGGTTGCTTCCCTGTCTTGGTTTAGTAAGTAATGTTGCAATGAACATATTGATACATATGTCCTGCTGATTTGTGTTTTGGGTTCCTTCAGGTAAATACCCAGAAGTGGGATTGTTGCGTCCTTCTTTGTCACCAGTTATAGCCTTTGTTTTCGAGTCAGTTTTATCTGGAATAAATATTGCTAACCCAGCTTTTTGTTGTTTTTTCCTTTTCATGAACTATTTACATTCCTTTACTTTTTCTCTGTGTGTTTTTCAGTCTAAAGTGAGTCTCTTGGAGACACCATATTTAAGGATTATATTTTGTCATGCATTTGGCCAACCTATGTCTTTTGATTGGAGTATTAAGACCACTTGCATTTAAAGTAATTGTTGATAGATATGTATTTATTGCCACTTTATTATTCATATACTTTTATTGTTTTTTCTTTTATTTAACAGAAGCTCCTTGAACATTTTCTGCTTCATCTAATTATTATTGATTTCCTCTAACGTGTACTTCATTTCAATTACTGTATTCTTCATTTCTTTTTTAAATAATTTTTCCTTTGATTATTTATTTTATGTATTGGTACTTTTTAGAGAGAGGGAGTGGAAAAGAGAGGGAGAAACATTGATTTTGTTGTTCCACTTATTTACACATTTATTGGTTGATTCTTGTATGTGCTCTGACCAGGGATCGTACCTGCAACCTTGGCACATCAGGATGATACTCCAACCAACTGAGCTACCCGGCCAGGGCCTCTTTATTTCTAACTGGTCATTTTTTATGTTTTTGAGTCTTCATTTTTATGTTTCCTATCTCTGTTCAAGTTCTCACTGAAGTTGTTGAGCATACCTATAACCATTGTTTTGAACTCTGTATCTGGAGATTGCTTGGCTCCATTTTGTTGAATTCTTTTTTGGAGTTTTGTTCTGTTCTTTCATTTGGGATGTGTTTCTTTGCCTCTTCATTTTGACAGTCTCCCTTTTTTTTGTTTCTCTATATTAGGTAGAACTTCTAAGTGTCCTGTTCTTGGTGAGTGGCCTGATGTTGTAGGTGTCTTGTGGGGCCCAGTGGTGCCGTCTCCTTGGTCACCTGAGCTGGGTATTTTACATGTGTTTCTTGTGTGGGCTGTGTTCATCCTACTGTTGTAATTTAGACTTTATTGCTGTTGGCACATCAGGGAGATTGGCCCTCAGGCAATTGGTTGTGACAGCTGGCCATGACTACAGTGGAGGAGCTGTTGTTCAGGGGCTGACCCTACCACTGCATGGTTTGCCTTAGTGGGCTCCCATGTTTGGTGGGACTGCCCTTTGTGCATGTTATTTGTGGAGGTGACAAGGTGGTGTTCTGGTATGCTCTGAAGCTGACCAAAGGATGTGTTGGTTCTGGGACCTCTTGGGAGGTGCCTGGGAGAGGCTAAGCTGTGAACTGAGGCTGGCTGCTATGTGGAGCATGCCAAGGCCAGATGCTGCATGTTTGGAGTTTGTGAACCTTTGAGAGATTTTAGGAAAATCTACAGCATGAGCCAAGATAGGTCATTTGTATGGAAAAGCCACTGGAAGTGGCTTGGGTGGGCTGTCAAGTTGGTGGGGCAAAGTCTCAAGGAATCACCAGGGCAGGGGGAACAGAGACAGGTTAATAGAGACTCAGATATGACACCTGCCTGCACCTGCAGTGTGAAGGCTCAGGTAAGGAACCATGGCTTCTTTCAGAGCTTCTGTCTGAGAGAAAGCTCCCCCTCCATTCATTGCCTGATGCCAGACAATTCAGTTCCTCCCCATGTGTCCCTGGTGCTTTTTGAGCTACTGCCCTAGTCGCAGAGCTTAGAGCAACTGAGTTCACCAGTGAATAAGTTTGTGCACTTGTCCTTTAAGAGAAACACCTGGGACAGCCAGAAGTTGTGGTGACTTCTCTTGCCAGCTTTAGAACTCAGTTTGGGCTCCCCGCCACTCAGTGGGGACCTCTGCAGCCAAGATATTCCTTCCCAATGCTTTTAAATATATTTTATTGATTATGCTATTACAGTTGTCCCAATTTCCCCCCTCCCCTCTCTGGCCAGTACCCCCATTCCTTCCATCAGTCCCCTCCTTAGTTCATATCCATGGCTCATACATATAAGTTCTTTGGCTTCTCCATTTCCTGTACTATCCTTAACATCCCCCTGTCTATTTTGTACCTACCAATTTATGTTTCTTAATCCCTGCACCTTTTCCCCCATTTTACCCTTTCCCCCTCTCAACTGATTACCCCCCAAGTGATCTCCATATCTATGATTCTGTTTCTGTTCTGGTTGTTTGCTTGGTTTGTTGTTTTAGATTCAGTTGTTGATAGTTGTGAATTTGTTGCCCTCTTAATGTTCATAGTTTTGATCTTCTTTTTCTTATACAAGTCCCTTTAACATTTCATATCATAATGGTTTGGTGATGATGAACTTCTTTAGCTTTTCCTTGTCTGGGAAGCACTTTATCTGCCCTTTCATTCTAAATGATAGCTTTAGTTTTGCTGGATAGAGTACCCTAGGATGTAGATCCTTGCTTTTCACCACTTTGAATATTTCTTGCCAGTCCCTTGTAACCTGCAAACTTTCTTTTGAGAAATCAGCTGACAGTCTTATGGGCATTCCTTTGTAGGTAACTCCCTGCTTTTCTCCTGCTGCTTTTAAGATTCTCTCTTTATCTTTAACCTTTGGCATTTTAATTATGATGTGTCTTGGTGTGGTCCTCTTTGGTTCCAACTTGTTTGGGACTCTGTGCTTCCTGCACTTATATGTCTATTTCCTTCACCAAATTAGGGAAGTTTTCAGTTTCTTGCTCTTCTCCTTCTGACATCCCTATGATTTGGATGTTGGTACATTTGGAGATTATACTATCCTTGTTTTTTTGAGTTCTTTTTAAAAAATGTTATTTATTTATTTATTTATTTATTTATTTATTTATTTATTTATTTATTCTTTTTAGAGAGAGGTGAAGGGAGGAAGAAAGAGAGGGAGAGAAACATCAATGTGTGGTTGCCTCTCATGTGCCCCCTACTGGGGACCTGACCTGCAACCCAGGCATGTGTCCCGACTGGTAATTGAACTGGTAATTGGCCTTTGCTTTGCACTCCAGCTCTTAATCCACTGAGCCACACCCACCAGGGCTGAATTATTTTCTCTTCTTTCCATTCTGGTTGAATGCTTATTTCTTCCTTATGTTCCAAATCACTGATTTGAATCCCGGTGTCCTCCCCTCCACTGATGGTTACCTATAGATTTTTCTTTATTTCACTTAATATAACCTTCATTTCTTACTTTATGTTGTTGCTGTACTCAATGAATTCTTTGAGCATCTTGATCACTAATGTTTTGAATTCTGTGTTTGAAAGGTTGGTTATTTTCATTTTGTTTAGTTCTTTTTCTGTTCTTTTGTTTGGGCCACATTTCTTTGCCTCCTCAATTTTTCAGCCTCCCTATGTTTTTTCTGTGTATTAGATAGAGCTACTTTGACTCCCTGTCTTTGTAGCACGGCCTGTTGTAGAAAAGGCACCTATAAATTATGTGGGGTGGGGACTTTGGTAATTGGCAGGGCAGGGCAACCTGCTTCATTGCTTTGTGACTCTGTGTCTGGGAGGTTTGCTTGGCACTTGCCCAGTTTCCAGTCACTTCACACACTTCCCATATGTGACTTGTATCTTTCCAGCTGTTGCCCTTGTGGTAAATCCCAGAGTGGGTGAGTTTGCCTATGTTCTAAGTCTATGCGGGACTTTTAAGCTGAATCTCTTGAAGATCTGGTAGTTTCTTCTGCCGCCTGAACCCCCACTGGTTTTTACAGCCAGAAATTATGCGGATTTATCTTCCTGATGCTGGAACCCTGGGATCTGCAGTCTGGCCTGGGGCTAGGGTAACTCGGTCTCAAGGTATCCCTCCTGATTTTTATCTACCATACATGAATGTGGGACCCTCTGTGCTGCCACCGCCTCTGTGTGCCACACTGAGCCTCTGTGTCTCTATTCGTCTCTACATTGCTGCACCTCCTACTCATCTGGATGAATGTGGCTTTTCTAAATCCTTGGTTGTTGGACTTCCATACAGCTTGATTTTCTGAACTGTTCAGTGTGTTATTTGTTTTGAGATCTAGTTGTAATTCTTTCTATGGTTGTGCGAGGAGGTGAAGTATGCCTACCTATGCCTCCATCTTGACCAGATTGATGGGAAGTCTTATGATTTAATTTTGTTTATCACTGAATGGTATTTCATCACATGGATTTACCACTGGCTGTTTGTTTGCTCTTGAAGGACATTTTGCTTAACTCTAACTCTTACCAATTATGAATAAAGCACCTATGACCATTCACATGTAGGTTTTTGTGTGGATATAAGGTTTCAACTAATTTAGGTCAATACCTGGGAATGTGATTGCCAGATCTTACTACATGCAGTAAAATTACTATATTTAGTTTTGACAGAAAGTTCCTCTCCCCAGTGTAGGCATTCACAATTCTAGTCCAAGCAGCAAAGAATGAGGATTGCCTGTAACTTTACATCTGTACCAGTGTCTGGTATTCTGTGTTTGAATTTTCAGCATTTGGTAAGTATATGGTGACATCTTTTTGTTTTATTTGTAATCCCCTAGTGGTATATGTTGAGCACGTTTTCATATTGCTTATTTCCCATCTGTATTTTTCTTGGATGAGTTGTCTGTTTGAGTCTTATGCCCATTTTTATTTAGATATTTGTCCTATTATTGAGCTTTAAGAGGTTTTTTTTGGATAGCAGTCACTTATCAGGTAAGTGTTTTACAAAAAGTTTTCTCCTAGGTTGGGACTTTCTATTTCCTTTTCATTCTCTTAACAGTTTTACAGAGCACAAACTTTTCATTTTAATGAAGAAAAACTTATTATTATTTTTTGTTATGGATTTTTTTGGTGTCTCATCTACAAATTCATTATTGAAGACCAGGTCACTGATACTTTCTCATATGTTATCTTCTAGGAGTTTTTCCTCTTTGCATCTTACATTTAGATCTGTAATCTATTTTGAGTTAATTTTTTGTCAAAAGATTAAGGTGTGCATTTATCTTCCTTTTTGTGCTTGTGTTGCATGTGGATATCCATTCTATCAAGCAGTATTTATTTAAAATACTTTATTTTTCATTGAATTGCCTTTGCCCTTTTGTCAACTATCAGTTCACTATATTTGTGTGGGTCTTAGGAAAACAACTGATTAGTGTATCCTTCAACCGTGCTATATTCGTATTAATTTCAGGCAATATCTTTGTTGTTGTTTCAGAATATTTACATAGACAGTCATGTCATATGGAGCAAAGATAGTTTTATTTCTTGATTTCCAGCCTGTGTACCATTTTTTCTTATCTTTTTCTAATCACATGCCTGGGACTTCCACTGTAGTGTTGAATGGGACTGGTGAGAGGACACCTTGTTGCCCTGTTCCTAATTTTACCAGAAAAACATCTAGTTTCTGACCATTGAGTATAATGTTAGCTACAGGCATTGTGTAGATGTTCTTTCTGAAGAAGAAATAGCACTCCTCTATTACTGGTTTGTTATTAAAAATAGACATTGGATGGTATCCAGTCCTTTTTCATTTTCCTTTTCTTTCCTATTGAATATGATAATAA